>JAQIXJ010000792.1:0-27225 GCA_034700185.1 Phthiracarus laevigatus | reverse complement strand
AACAGGTATTATTCTCAGACTTAATTGCTAAATGCGAAAACAATGTTACGTTACGCTAAATTTACAAAGCAAAAAAAAAGACAACTGTTTATTAACCTGAATAAAAACGAAAGCTATTTATTTTATACCTCAATTTATAATAAGCGATAACTAAAAATCCGGATTGAGTTTTTATGTTTATTATAAAAAACAGTTATGGCATAAAAAATACATTATAATTATACAATCAAAGGTACCATATTATACCACTTTTCGAATAAACTTGAAGTCCGAACCTAAGTCCGTAAATCTTTTCATATATTTAGAATTTTAACTATTGATTAAAAAATTAGTTTGGACAGCTGTCGTTCTTGAAATTAATTGATTTCGATGTTTTGCTAACCGTTACTTTTTAACCTCTGTAAGCTCAATTCTAACTATATTGCTAAAATATGTAGAATAGGTTAAATTTAAAATAATTTTTTATCTGGCTTCTGGCATGTACTCTCTACTGTTTCTCTGTCTGACTCTATATTAAGGGATTTTTTATACCAAAGGGATTTACCGACTTCTTATACTTAATGATTTTACCGATTTTTATGTTAATAAAGAAATTTTTAGTTTAAATTAGACAAATTTTTGGAGTCAAAAATAGAAACAAAATGGGCAAAATATCGGGTCATTATGCGCAAATTAGAAAGGTGGGCAAAAATTGAGGTTGAAATTTCAATGGCATCAGCCGATATTTGGCTGTATTTTAGGATTTTTCGGGCTCAAATTGGTCAAAATTTAGATAAAAATAACAAAAATAGCAAAAAATCTGTTTAAAATTTCGTTGGCATCTGTCGCTATTGGCCGTAGTATATTATAGAACACGTATTACCGTGGCATATGCCGTTTAATGTACAAAATAAATTATAACAATTTCCTATAAAAATAATATAAAATTATGGTTGGGAGCGAACGACCATGTGCTAAAAAAATTAACATTACAAAGCCAGATATTATGACCGTTTCGATCTTGTTCTTTATATCATCGATTTTTATTAAAAAAAAGAAAAACTCAGTCCGGATTTTAAGTTATCACGTTTTTATACTGTGCAATATTAGTAAAATTTGATGGGTAAATATTATTTATTTGGTTTGTTTCTTAATGCGATTTGCTTTTAGCTTTTATTAAAATTAATGTTTACACAATACCTACGCCTATTGAATAAATTTCATTTCGATGCGCGTATATGCGCGAGATATGAATTGAATTGTTAAGCTATTGTGGGCAACAAAAAAACACGATAATAACTTAGTAACCTTTTATTATTTGAATGGTTGAGTGCATGAACAAACTGAATGGTTATGGGTTAGGTGTGGATACGCTCTTAAATTCCATGTTAATAACATTGTGGTTGTTGACCACGAAAGACTTTTAAGGGCATTATAATCGGGAAGATTATTTTTGTGTGTGTGTGTTTGTGTCGCTATTGTAATATAAAGTAAAGTAGCACTCACTCTATATTAAAAAGCGAAAAAAAGTCCCAGACATACTTTACGCTGCTTTAATGTATGGAAATTTTTGTTCTGTATGACAGCCAACAACGGTAACTGTAAATCGAATTTTGTGGTAATCCGTCATAAACCTATTAAAAGAAAAGACTTGATACCAAAAATTTTTCATTTAAGTTTTGTAAGAAAATGTAAGCGTTATTATATGCTAATTTAAAACAAGATTCGTGTTTTCGTAGATGATTTAAGCGAATAATTTTGGTGATGTACTTTTTTGTACAGAATAACCTAAACATTGGAATGTTAACTGTAAAATATAATTTTTCAATGTTTAAAATATTACAATGTATAATCTGTAGGTTTTGGTTATGTTTATGGTTATGTCGTTTTTTTTAGTGCATACATGTTTCAGTAAAAAAATGATTATTATACGTAACTATTATTTTATCCATTTGTTATGCATTTTTTTATATTGACTAACCGTAAACTAACTGTATTTATCTTATCATTTTTCATTTACTGCATTATTTATTCAGGATAATGCAAAAAAAACTATTTTGTTTTAAAAATTTGTTTCAAAATGAAAATTTTTATTTAATAATTGTGTGGGATTTCTGAAATAATGTTTCTTTTTTCGATAAAAAAAGTTTCCATTTCAAAATATGTTTATATACCGATTATGACAGTTCCAAAAAATCCCACGTGTTCTAACGTGTCCTCAAGTGCTTGCCTTAACGTTTTAATAATTCCGAATCTAAAAGAAGGTTTTCTCTCTCGCGTAGCGTTATTCGCTAAAATAAATCCCCAACTCATTTGATTTTTTTTCGTTACTTTGTTTATATGATATTCAGTCTAAAATTAGGCGCTAATGAGTGATATTGCCAAATGGTTATAAAATGGATATAGTTGTTGTGAATTATGTTTGCTTTTAAATGATTATTATTTTCGTTGTTTAATTATTCGAATTTTTAATGCGTTTCGATTCGAATTAATGCCAGCATTTTTATTGTCAGAATTCAAGAATAATAATACAATCCATTCATTCATTACTTCGGTTCATTAATAATAAAATTATTTCTGAGGTATTAATTCATATTATTTATAATTTTTTTCTAGACTTATCGCCATATCTGGGACATAGCCTTATTCTAAAGGTCTTTATATGTAAATTTAATGGGATAATGGTCTAAACTAATATAAATTATTCTTATTTCCCTTAAAATTATTTTTTCACTGTTAAACTCGCATTTAAAACATTTTTTATTCTTTAATTACTCGAACGTTATTAAAAAAAGTACAGTATTATTGTATTGTGTAATACTGTAAGTTCTATCTATATATGCAATAATTTTTTTTTCACTTTTAGCTTCCTTTAATCATTTATGCGATGAGTGAAAGGGAGATATCTATGTATAAATTATTCATAGTTTTTGCCTCGTATTGTCGTTCTTTTTTGTTCGCAGTTATTTCCCTGTCATAGAACTCAAACAAAAAAAATTGGATACATTGACTTTTTAACGTGATATTAGCGTAATGAAAAAATTTAACGTTATATTTATTAAAGTTATTAAACTTTCATACTCTTCGTTACGTATACACGCGATTTTTTGATAACCATTACTTTTTTCCCGTTGAGTTTATGATTTTTGATTACCGTTCGACATATATAATGGTTAAGCGGAAAACAATATTCTAATGAAAATTTCTATCTTTAAAATGGGAAAAACTTGGGTATTTTAAACAGTATTATTTAAATATTCGTATTTAAATCCGTTGGACGATGAATCGTGAGCGCATTTAATGCCGACCCCATTGTCGTCCCGAATCGATCCCGACGTTTCGCTGCCACCAGTTTTGCATTCGTACTGCATTGTAGTCATAAGCGTTGCCCTAAACCACTCGACAGGTCCGTCGAATAAGTAGCCGGTTGTGTTGCAAATAATCTCACCCAATGTTTGATTATCGGCCGTCCGAAACGTGTCAAACATAGTTGTAGTGTTCTAGAGTCCGCATTATTTTAATTATAATTGTTACCTAATTATTCAATGGAATGCTCACTTGATTGGCTTGAATTATGGTTTTGCATTGTTCGACAATATTGTTGCAATTAACGCCATTCAGTTCTAACTCGTGTTGATAATCCTTATTCGTGTTTAACGCATTGATCACTATGGGGCCATGTTTTAGGTTTGGTTGCTCTTTGGACTCGATTTTATCGAAAAATAGCATCGCAATCGAGTGGCAATGCAAAGTTGGATCCATGTTTACCAAATTAAATACTAGATAACTTACAATTACGGTAAACAATAAGCGATTCATGTTTAAGTTTATTTTATTAGTTTTTTTGGAATCGTTTTTAAACGAGGATAATGTTTTAGTTTTAATTTGTGATAATTTGTATGATCCCATTTTGGCTTAAAAAAATCTTTCCAATAGCAACCATAGTATTTGATTAATATTCAATTTATAGTTCACTCGATTATGGCATTGCTATGTGGTTTGTTTGATAACTCTAGGTATGATTAGTCACTATTGGTTTATTGGAGAAAATAATCCGTTTATCAATTTCTCAGGTTTAAATAAAATAATTATCGAAATACAGTAATAGTTTTTAGCGCTATTTCTGCGCTGTATATTTTGGTTTTACAGTATGTTCGATAAATCTATATATCTTTTACGACCAACACCTTTCGTGTTATTTGCGATAATTTTTTTTAATAAAATTTAAAGTTAATATCAAAAAAAATTTCTGTCCGAAAATAAAGCAATATAAAAAACTTTTGTTTTTCTGAGAAATTCTCTTTAAAAAAGTGAAAGTTTATTTTTACGGCTATATTACATAAAAAACGATTACACGCTTATTTCAACAGTAAAAAAACTCGCAAATATTAAACAGTATTATTTAAATATTCGTATTTAAATCCGATGGATGATGAATCGTGAGCGCATTTAATGCCGACACCATTGTCATCCCGAATCAATCCCGATGTTTGGATGCCACCATTTTTGCATTCGTACTGCATTGTAGTTATAAGCGTTGCCCTAAACCACTCGACGATGTTTCGATTTGGTCCTTCAAATAAGTAGCCGGTTGTGTTGCAAATAATCTCACCCAATGTTTGATTGTCGACCGACCAAAACATGTCGAGCATTGTTGAAGTGTAGTTCTAGTTGAAGCGTTTTTTTATTATAATTTTATCTAATTATTCAATGCAATGCTCACTTGATTGGTCTTAATTATGGATTTGCATTGTTCGCCAATAGTATCGCAATTAACGCCTTTCAGTTCTAATTCTTGTTGATAATCCTTGTTCGTGTTTAACGCATTCATAACTATGGGTCCATGTTTGAGATTTGGTTGCTCTTTTGACTCGATTTTATCGAAAAATAGCATCGCAATCGAGTGGCAATGCAAAGTTGGATCCATGTTTACCAAATTAAATACTAGATAACTTACAATTACGGTAAACAATAAGCGATTCATGTTTAAGTTTATTTTATTAGTTTTTTTGGAATCGTTTTTAAACGAGGATAATGTTTTAGTTTTAATTTGTGATAATTTGTATGATCCCATTTTGGCTTAAAAAAATCTTTCCAATAGCAACCATAGTATTTGATTAATATTCAATTTATAGTTCACTCGATTATGGCATTGCTATGTTGTTTGTTTGATAACTCTAGTTATGATTAGTCTGATTAGTCACTATTGGTTTATTGGAGAAAATAATCCGTTTATCAATTTCTCAGGTTTAATATAAATTGACTTTGACATTAGAAAATTGATTGTAATGTCTAACATCTTTGGTGTCCCAAAAATAATTTATCGAAATAATAGTTTTTAGCGCTATTTCTGTGCTGTATATTTTGGTTTTATTTTTCGCTAAATCTATATATCTTTTACAACACGTTCGTGTTATTTGCGATAATTTTTCTTATTAAAATTGCACGTTATTTCAATAAAATTTTCTGTCCAAACATAAGGCAATATAAAAAACTTTTGTTTTTCCGAGAAATTTACTTTAAAAAAGTGAAAGTTTATTTTTATGACTTTATTACATAAAAAAACTATTACACGCTTATTTCAACAGCAAATAAAAATCGAAAATGTTTAGACTATTTATTCTTTAATGTTCGCAACAATAGCGAAAAAAATTATTGTTTCGCTATTATAATATATTCAAAGTCACGTATTATTAACACTTCAATGTTTATCTGCATTTTAAATGCAAAAAGTTTTTTTTGTCTATGAAATAAGGGAAAATACATTGAGGGTCATGTCTAAAAAACTATAGGGTCAATACCATTGAGCGAAAAAGTATAATTAAATATCTGCCACTCATTTCCACTTATATTAAGTGTGATATAAAATGATATATAACTGTAAACTAATTACTATCGTATTTCATACAGTATTCTTGTTTGACATGAGTTCTTGTGCTGCTGTCCTCGAAGGGGAGAGAGAGAGTAACCATCTCTTTAAAAAACTGGTTATTGATTATCTCTTATAAATAATGCCTATTATTTACTCTTTTACATTATTAGCAGGAATATATGTAATTCAAGGGTACAGCTGAAAATACAATGACTTTGTTCTGTTATCACGGAGAGGAGAGAGAGAGAGAGAGAGAGAGAGAGAGAGAGAGAGAGAGAGAGAGAAAGAGAGTGGCGAGAGAGAGAGAGAAAAAGAAAATATTTTCGCAGACACTTAACGCTCAAAATAAATACCTTAAAGCAAAAATGGGAAAAAATAAAAAGAGTTTTTTTTTGCAAATACTATGTACATTAATACGTTGTGACAAAATAATGATAATAATCACTTCTTATCTTTCGTGTGTCTGCGAATTTAGTTGAAACTTTTTTTTCTGAAAGACATTTCTTCTTTTTTTATAAGAGAAACTTCCAACGCGAACATAATTCTTATTAAGAAAAATAGCATTGATGTGCAAAAAATTACTTTTTCCCGTTCATATCCGTAATTACTAAGTCTATAGCAAAAATAATTGTTTCGATCAACTTTACTATAGAAAAATTCAATGCCTGATCACCACCAGGAAAACAATTGTGATAATACCAGCAACAACAGCGGCATCGGTTCCCAACCGGTAAATGAACCGAAAGAAAGCGTTAACGACGAACAGCCCATTTGTCGCATATGCCACTGTAGTAACGATACGAACGATATCACCGCAAACACAACCGCCACCACTACGCCCAACAGCGACACGGAGTGTCCGCCACTGGACAGATGGTCCACCGAACTCATAACTCCGTGCTTCTGCGCCGGTTCTCTCCGATACGTACACCATTACTGTCTTCAGCAATGGATCCGTTCGTCTAATCATAAATACTGTGAATTGTGTAAATATCGTTTCAAGCTGACCGTTAAGAGTAAACCACTTCGCAAAGTAAGTGATTAGACGTGATTTTTGTGCTCCTTTTTTGTTTCTTTTTCTTGACCATTCGTTTGTTTGTGTGTGTGTGTTTGCTTAACGATATTAATATATTAAATGATAATGCGTTGTCGAACGCATTTGCGAACGTAGTTATAGGGCAAACGGTTACGTCTTATTTGTCGGGCCATTCGTAATGGAAAAGTCACGCGAGAGATCGATTAATTATTACGCATATTACGATATAGTTTCGTGACAATACTAAGTTTTTTTGTTCGTTCTGTTTTTCTTTGACATAGGAATACAAAAAGTTTTAGTTTTGTTTCGTTTCCATTAAAGTTAGTGCTTTTCCGCTTATAATGTCATCTATTTTTAATTTTTTTTGTTATTTTTTTCGTGTGTGTAATTTTTGGGAGATAAATCTGTAGTAAACAAGTAATAAATAATATTCCGTTTTTAACCGGTAAACGAGTAACCGATGGGAAAAAGTTTTTTGACTGTGGGAACCAGTTTCACGCACATTTTTTTCTGACGAATTTCCAATTATTATTATCATTTTGTTGTATGGTGTATTACTTTAATTCAAGTTCGCATTCTCGTTTTGATTATACCCGGAGTATGCGGAATTGGCAAACAGAAGAATCATTAACTATAACTGTAGCTAACCGTGTACTGTATATGTTATTAGATCCCTATCTATTGTATTACGGAGTGAACGTCCCGTATATATCATTGCGAACTTATTATTCTGTGCGTTCAAAATTAAATTGAAAAATTACAAAGTTTTATTCACCTTTCGCTAATGTATACCGTTTTGTGGGGGAGCAATGGTTTTGGGGATGGAAGTGTCACGAGGCAGCTATGATGCTGCGATGATATCTATATATATCTCTTGCCTAATTATTCTATTTGATTCTAATCAATATTACATGCACAGACGAATCTCGAATAATTGCTTGTAATTTCTTTCAGTCGTATCATTATTTTATATGGGGATATGAACGTATTAGTTATTTTTCCGTTTTTACTTGCATAAAATAGTGGGAATCACTGGACATGACAGCGAGCGAACAAAGAAAACTCGTCTGCAATCTGATATTCAACGTGATATCGATGTTCTGCGTATTCTGGTCCATATACGTACTGATCGAAAGGGCCACCATTGAGGCCCGTTATGGTATGCTTGACTGGCCTTTTTGGACTAAACTGTTGGTCAGTATACCTTAAAAACAAGCCGCTTATCTCGTAAAACGTGAATTAATAAATGGTGTGAATTGTATGTACAGGTTGTGACCATAGGCTTTCTCGGAGGCACTATTTTTCTATTCGTACAGTTGCGGCTGTATATCTCTATACTGATGCGATGGCGACAGTATAACCGCATTATAATCATCGAAAATGGTCCGCTCAGGGATCAGTCGAAAGCGAAACGTCAAAAATCGATTAATATCTCGACGATCAGTGGCGGACATTATCCTAATCAAAGTGATATGCTAAACAACTGTTAATGCAATGAACCGTTTTGTTTTTTTAGTCACTTTGTGAGGGTTTTTCGTATTAATAATTGGCTGGAATTATTAATATATATATATATTTATATATTGTTGCAATAATGAATTATTATTGCCATTACTGTAATAACGAATAATAATTGATATAAGCTTATTCGGTGATATATGGTTATCACCGCAGTCATACATCGGTAATATTGCAATGGTTTGTTTTATTTTTATTTTCTAAAAAAATATTATTTTTGTTGATTTTTTTTCATTCAAAATGACTCGAACGATGTTTGCTAAAACATTGGTGAAACGAAATCAAAAATCTTGTTTATATCCGGTTATTAAAGAGTTTGACTCTTTTGTAATATTAAAAAATATTAGGCTAGAGGGGGTCCGAAGGGAGTGCGGGGTATGTTTCAGGAATCTCTATTGGAAAAAAATCCTGATGTGATAAATGGAAACTGTCGAGAACTGTTTTTTGGAAGTTGAGCCGATTTTATTTAAAAAATGACTATTTTTCAATAATTCATTAATTTCACGCCCCGTTAGCAATAGACCCTTTGGTCGACAACTACTATAATAAGTTTCTCCGTAAACGAGCCGTAATAATTTTACCGAAAAAAATTGCGGACAATATTTTTGCGAAATAAAAAACGGTTTCTTAAAAATTCGTGCGTGTATTTAACACGTGACGTGTGTATTGTAAGTTATTTTTATCTTGATTTTTTTATTTATATAATATAATTGATGATTTTATACGCAAGTTAACTATTTAAAAAAATAAATGTTTTTTTCGTCCATAAAAACGAAGCTATGGTTTTATAAAACATTGTAAATTAAAGAGCAAATTAATTTATAATTTGAGAAATAAAAAATTAATTCAAATTTATGCCGTAGTTATGAATATTTATTATGCTTTGTTATGAGTTGAAAGAAATGGGTTTGAATGGCATTTTGGAAAATGAAGCAAGATTTTCCAAAAAGCAAAAAGTTAATGATGTTTTTTTTGCTGCTCCTTTTAGGCCAAACAAATTAGCAAATTAATTAATTGCTTTTTGTTCGACTCATCTATTAAAGCAGTAAAGGCAGAATTTTTTCAAATTAAGCAACAAATTAATGTCTCATTATATCATCGCTTTCTTTCGTTATCTAAATAGGAAACTAATGCCCTGATTAATGATTCCGAAAATTCTGTTTGTTTTCTGCATGCAATAGCGAGAGAAAAAAGGAGAGAGTTTTCATTATATAAATTTAATGATTAAATAAAGCGACCCCAAAAAATCGATTCACTTATTTCTCGCGCAAAAAAATTATGGCAAAAAAATTACATTTAGCACAACATAAATCGTATCATTACCTGAAAAAAGGTATATCGATTTACTTTTTTTAACGTTAGTCTATACAAAAAAATGCAGTGTTTATAAAACGTTATCGGCGTCAGTGTTTAGATAAAAGAAATATCTACGGCTATGGGTTTCATACGTTTCGTCGCGCGAATTCTTTTCTAAATAGGATTACTGACGCAAGTAATGCCACACGATTTTACTGCCATAGCAGCGATATTCGCCCAGTTTTACGTTTATTGAATAAGTTTTTTCCAATTAAGATTACGCATTGATTCCGTGGCATTATAAAAACAAATAGAAAATAATGCAGAAAAGTATCGCATTGTTTCCCGTAACTTAAAGTATTATTGCGTTGGAATGCGTAGAATTGATTAAATTTTTCAGGGAATTTTTTCCAGTATAATACGCTCCTATTCAAGTAAATAAATGAACTAATTCTTTAGGTTTATCCAATTTTATTGCGTTATAGTTTTTTACCGGCAAAAAAAACCTTTTCAAAACTAATAATAAAGTTTACAAAAAAAGAGATTGAAAGGAAAAAAATTGATTACTGCGAGTTCAAGAGGAAAACTTACTGCTTTTATATCTAACTTACGTTCAAACTAAAATATCTAACGTTAATAAGATCATGACATTCGTTACAAAAAACGTTTTTTTTCTCGAATTTGAGAAACACTGAAAAAAATTAATTGATTACCGATATTAAAAACCAATAAAAACATTTATTACAAGCAATTCATTTAATAACAGCTGTACAGTTTTTTCCATTCATTAAGAAAAAAAAGATGTTTTCAAACACACAAAAAGATGTTTTTGTCAAATTATATGCGCGTAAACCTTATATAATAACAAATACAAACGAAATAAATTGATTTAAAAATACAATATATTGTCAGAGTAAAAACGATTGTTGTGGCCGTTTTAGTAAAAAAATAACTTAAAGCTTATGTGTACTTTCGTATAGATGTAAAAAAACATATAAAGCCATTTCAATTATGCGCAACAAATAACAACATTTCTATGATGACTTAGACGGTTAGGAATATCTCTTTCTGCGCCAAAACAACGCTAATAACGAACCAAAGCGTAACGCCTATCAAATTGGACGCTAACGGACCCACGTGCGAGTTTCCCCCGAAGTCTATAGACCACGGAAGCATTTCCCCAGTTATCTCGTGGCCGATATATAAAAGTATTGAGTTCATGCCTGGATAGTGAAATGGTTGGCCGTTCGGCCACAGACGGAGCACGTCTATCACGTAATATAGTAGGCTAATGGCGAAACACGCGGCCGAACCAGTCAGACATATAAAGCTAAATGACCATAGATTTTTGTTGATCGGTATCCAACCGGGCGCTGCAAACGTGGCGCTCAGTCCACCTAATAATAAATACAATATTATTACTAATCCATCCATTATTACGAACGAACCAATAACACCAGTAAAAACCAATTACTCTTTAAATATATTAATTTATGCTTCATTATGGTAAAAATAACTTGATTTTAGCTAAAAATTTGTCATACAATCAGTATTAGGTAATAAGAGATAAGAGTTGTCTAAACAACAAACGGTAACGTAATTTACATAAACCCATCATTATAATACGAACTATAAATAAAACTTATTAATAATCAATAGTTACCGAGAACTAAACCCCATGAGAGCCATCGCGTGATCTTCTGTCGCGGATTTGGATAAGCGATTAAAATTTTGCCCATTTGTAGGCCCAAAAACGTCAAAATAATCGATGTGGTCACGCCTTACAACATACAACAAACAGATAATAATAGGTTAACTATTCATTCGCCATCAATAAAGGCGCGATCAAAATACTCATACCCAGCGCTCCTTCTGGATCGTGCGAAATCTTGTACTCCTGGACCGGATCGTAGATCTCGGCTGCGGTAAAATGGCTGTATATGTGATCTTTAGTAAATATCCATTTGTCTATAGCGTTGGCGGCGCCTCCCGTGCAGTACGGATGCGACGCGTTGTCGTATAGCCCACCCGGTCCTGAATAAACGTCACAATTTTAAACTTTATTATTAAGTTTTAAATATTTGAATGATTAGCGATCGAATGAGTCGCTTTGCGTTATCTATAGTTCTCACACATCAAACATATGATTAACACACGACTTATGTTATTAATGAAAAGAATTAATGGCATCATAATTGATAAGATATTTCGCTCATTCTGTATGTCAACGAAACGAAAGCGAATTAAGAGCTAAAAACATAACACTTATGTTTGTTTTTGTCAAATCTGTAATCTTTTTCGCTAACAATAGATTTTTTTTCCAAAACACATTTACGTTATGTGTAAACAAAATAAAATCAAAAAAGTATTATTAACCGATATAACCCACTGGACAGTCATCGCTAAACTTCAAACCAAAAGTTAGACCAAAGTAAAGGCAACCCATCGAAATCATAAGCAACCATTCGGGCCAATAAGGAATAATGTCCACCAACTGATGAATGCGCACTGAAAACGAACAAACGAACAGCCAATTAATTTAACAACAAACTAACCAAATAAAGTCATATTTGCATACGAGCTCCAAATAGTTCTCCTTTATGTAAATGAAGCGATAGGACGTGCGCGGATGCGACCACGAAATAAGATATGGCAAATCGTTGAAGAACACCGGGTATTCGAAATGTTTTTAGTTTTGCTAATAAAGTATCCAAAAAAGGAAACAAAATTAATCAATTAGATATTAATTAGTTGTTTGCAGAAGTATTAAATGACCCCAACATGATATATAGATTAGTAGACGTTTTTTTCTATGCTGCATATTAGGCTTATTGGTGCGATTAATCAATTTCAATCCTACACATAATGTGCTGATACTTAGAACGTTTATTTTTTGTTTTCGTTTGTTTTACTGTACAGTATTATTATTAACAGCGAAATACTAAAATAAGCCTTAATACAAACAATTTAAAACGTTTTTCCAATACAAACTAATAGAATCCGAAATCGATTACTCACTTCTTCCCATCGAATTCAGAATCAAACCGATAGCAAATAGGACTAGAGATCGTTTCACTATTCGATACATGATCTTCGAAATGGGAACTTTTTGACGTATAACCTGGCTTTTGAAGCTAAAAATCAATTTAAAATATTAAAAAAAACCAAAAATTAGAAGCATCTATTAGCTGGCAAAGCCATTAAACAAATACCTAATGGCCATAGTAGTTCCCATAATAAATATAAACCACGGAAATATAATATCGGCGAAGTTAAAGCCATCCCATTTTGCGTGATCTAAGAACTGGTAATCACCGGCTCCATAGTTCGCAAATATCATCATTAGTATCGTTATTCTAACAAACAAAGTAAAATTAGAAACGTTTATTTTGGCGTTTAATAAATATATCCGAGAAAATATAATACCCTCTAAAGCAATCCAACGAATTCAATCGTTTGCGTGGTTTATCGTTCACGACCGATAAACCACCGTTAATTAATCCATTTGGAGCCGTTATTGTAACCGCCTGTCCATTTCTCCATTTGTAGTACAATTTTCGACCAGAATAGAAGAGTATAGCGAATACAATATATATCAAAATAGCGCCCACAAGTGGCCATATATTGTTTCGACCCTCTTGTGTGGTCACGAAATCACAGTAATAATCGGTCGTCGTTTCGTTTAATTTTATGCTGGAATAGTAACGAAAAAAATTATGATTTATAAGATTCGTTTAGGTGTCTCTATAAGTTCATAAGCGAACGTATTACCGGTAGTAAACGAAAAAAACATGAGAAAAAAGTTGAAATTTAGAATTGAGTTTTAAATCTGTTCGGTGAACCAAAGAATTTAATATTATTATTATACGTGTTTTTTCCCATCCATTTAAATTTAAACTATTATTTAATTATTCGGTTTATAAACAACGCAACGAAAAAAATGCTGAATTTTTTACGTTATAAATGATTTGTTTACCCAGCCGTTAACGAAAAACATTGAAAACTTAAATAAACGATAGAAAATACGACGTTCTATAGAGACTAACGAAAAAATGTGATGAGAGAAAAAAAGTTGGCAAATATTTTTTCGAAATTAAATTAAATGATTAAAGCGTTGGAAACATAGAAACTTTCAAAAGACCAATAAAACGAGGCAAAAAAAAGACGTCGTTAACGACCGAAATACTAATGAAAAAAAACATAAAACATTAATTTAGTTTCGAGTAAACACACATAAATATACTAAAGGATGTGCTCTAATAAAAATAATAATAATGTTATTATTTAAGAGTTTCGGTAAATATCAGTTGGCTGTCAACCGTTTTATCTCGTTTTTTTCCTACTAACGTTACAACAATAAATAAATAATTTATTTTAACATTAGTTTTTTTTATTCGAGTAAGAAAATAGTTTCTCGCTATCAAAATATTTATCGAAGACGTTCGTGTTTACAGCAATACATAACGCAGTTAACAACATTATTAATAGCATTGTTATTGCAATTATTCTCTCATTTTTTTCCCTCTCGAAGATCTCCTTTACTTTTTAAGCTCAATTCTTTAAATAAATATGCGCTAAATTTTAACGAAAAAAAACCACCCCATAAACCGATTACCAATTCCGTACAAAACAACAAAAAGCAGATGCACAGCGGATGACCCATATTTCGGTTATGTCCGGGAAAAATCCATCATCGAATTAGTAAAAATAGCGCATTTACAGGCTAGACCTCAATAAATACCTTAAAGATTTTTTTTGCAACCGCTAATACATTGGCATCAATTGATAACATTAAATGTTATAATTATATGAATCACTAAGTAATACTTACGTCAATGTATGCCTCGATTGATCGTCTAAATTCTTGGTCTGCGAGCAATAACTGATTACACTCGAAACGTTGTTATTAGCGATCACGTACTCGATTCCGTAATTGGTATTCACCGATAATTTTGGGGTATCGGAACCGTTCACGTATGGACTTATTTCGTTTTCCCATACCTTCAGTGGACACTAAACAACAAATTTTTTTTGAGTCAAAATGAAAGATAGTGTTATTTTATATATTTTTTTGAAGCACTTTATTTAATACCTGTACAAACAAAATTAGTTTATTTTATCAGCGTTCAAATAAAATAGATTAGCTCTTATTAGGAGGTAAATTATTTTTTTGTGGTCGTATTTTTTTATTAGATATTAATTCAAAGGTGTATTTATAAAAATGGGACTTTTGGTTTCGTTTTAACGTATCAAACATTTATTTTTGTCAGACACACACACGATTTATGTCTTAACGATTATTTACCAGGCAAACGATAAAAAACTTAAAACACTTAACAACAACAACAAAAATTGATACTATTAACCTAAATTCCGAATCGCGCTATGATTTAACAGTTATGGCACGTTATCTAACAGTTATGCCCAAACAATCGAAAAAATACTTGAAACAAAAGGAAGAATTTTCTACAACTGCACGCAAAATCCATTATAAAGTATTTTGGCGATAAAACATTCGAAAACAAGAATGCTTTAACAAAAATTTCTAAACATATATATCGTATTTCTTATTAAAACCTATCAAACCGATACGTATCCCCGAAAATATTCAAACTTATCAATAAAAACATATATTTATTGGTTACCTTATAGCACGCGGTTAACTGTTTCCATACGTATAGCGTATCGTTAGTCTCGTTGATTATATCGATAATAGCGGTGTCTATTTTAGACATAATCGCTGCGTGTGTGTCCAACTGTTTTTTAATAAACACTGCTATTATAAGTATTAATAGGTATAAAGCGATTTCTGGTATTGATTCGGGAATCAATTTCGTAGCGGACGTTCAAATATCGCACATAATAACAAATACGAAGATTTTTTTTAAACAAAAAAAAACAGTTACATAACAACCGATAGAATGTAAACAAAAATAAATTATTTTCAGGCAAAAAACTATTGCCAACTAAACTGAAATCTATTAATGATAATTAAACGAACATTTCTCGTCTCTCACACGCGTTATCGATATCGGATGAGTTTGTATTAACTTTTAGCGACGAAAATGATATGCGACACTGTTTTGCACAGCAAAACAATAGCACAGAAAACAAGCTCTTCTGGCGTTATCATTCGCAACAAAAATGTTATGCGTTATCTGCAACGCCGCTATTATCGCCACAAAACACTATACCAATACACTTCAATATATCGTTTCGTTCATTAAATATATAACTGTCAATACGAGAGCAACAAAATATTATTAATCGCGAGTAAGTTTTTTTATTGGTTGTGCGCAACCACTTTAAAGTTTATGTGCCGCCAATAAATGATGTCAAACTTTAATACTATTTGGATTATAAACGTTTTTTTTATTCGTTCGCTTATGATTTAATTAAAACCAGTTTAGAGTTATGTCGATTAAATTTCTATTAAACTTTTTTTTGAGTTAAAAAATTTGTTTTTAGCAAAAAAAATCGTAACAATAATAGATTTATTATTAAATACAAGTTCAATGACGCGAAATAAACACTTTATAATAACTTATAACAAGTGTGCGTTTAAAAAAATGTGAGGGTTTTTTCTCGCGCAGCGAATGACTATTTCGTTTCGTTTTGTTTATGATCTATTTCTGGAAATCAATATTAATGTCAGAAAAACTATTTTTCGCCGCAGTTTTTATATACACCACATAGTCATAAGAATACGGCGCAAACAAACAAATAGCTATCGTGTAAGAGATGACGGGACAACTAGTTCATGAATTAACAGTTTTTTTTAAAACGCAAAAATCATTGCTACCGATTAATATCATCGCGTTATTATTGTTTTGACCAGGGTTGCACAAATTGCGCAATATACTAAATGGCCAAGCAAATTTCGAAAATTGCGTACGCAATTTGCGCAATTTTTGAAAAATACTATTTCCATAAAATTAGTAAAATTTTATTATTAATAATGTTATTGATATCGACAAAAAATTCAGGACTAAAAACAGGGTATATTCAAGAAGGAAAAAAGAGAAGCAATTAAAAATCAGTATTAAAAATCAAATTAAAAATTTTTATATCATGTTTTTACAAAAATCTACCGCTTATTTTAAATAATTTCTAGATGGCATTAAGTAGTATTTTTCGCAATTTACTATATGTGAGTAAATTTCGCCGCAATTTTCACCACGCAATTTGCGACGCAAATTGCTTTGTGCAACCCTGGTTTTGACACAATTTCTGGGTTTTCGTTGAGTTTATTTTTAGCAAATCCGTTCCACAAAGTACGTGCACACGAAAACAACTCATTATTTTTGAAACGTAATACAATCGTAAAATATAAAAAATTAAAACAATAAAAAGTATCCGATACTTCGTATTATCTTAATTATTTCTTCGACACGCGTGGCTATAATGTCGGCAAACGCGCCAACGGGTGCGCCACCGCTGCCCACCACTTCGGCCGCATATCCATTACCTCCCATGCGTTACATCAACATCTATACGGACGAGAATGTGGCGAACGGCGCCATACCATTACCTCCGAAGCCCATCACCGAAGGACAGTACACGATGTTCGGCCAAAACATAGCGCTCGACGACGCCATCATTCGTTCGCTGGAATCGCAAGGTCTTCGCCGTCTGTATCCGCGAGATTACGAGCACAAGAAGGAGCTGAAGAAAATCAACGCGTCGATACTCGTCAACTTCTTGGACCTGTTGGACGTGTTAGTCCGATGTCCGGACACCAATAAAAGGGAGGAAAAGTGTTTCGACATCCAGTTATTATTCATTACGGTATTATATGATTAGATTTTGTTTGTTTTGTCTAATGGTTAAGGCATTTAATTTAACAGATGCATCACTTGATCAATGAGTTGCGTCCACATCAGGCGCGAGAGACGATAAGAGTGTGGCTTAAGGCCCAGAAAGAGCAAAGAGACCGAACCGCGTATCGTCTCAATCATCAGATCACTAGAGTTAATGATATCATCAATTCGGGTATTAATTGTATTACCGATTCGGTTGGAAATATGAGTACCGGTGATGGAAGTGATAGTAACAATATGAGTGTCGATAATATGGACAACAGTGGCACCAGTGGTGGTGGTAATAATAATAGTAATAATCACGCGAATAATGGTAATCACGTGGAACGTGAACACGTGGATATGAATGGTTGTTTGAGTAATGATTTTAAAGTATCCATTACTATCAATAATAGTGAGAACATTGATCCCAACAGTAGTGACCAAAATATATATTCGTCAAGAGATTCGAACAACTATTCGTCCGATCATAATCGTCAACAGTTGGACGCACTTATGTGTAATTTTGTTGACGAAATTTGAATATATTGAATTTTTTTTGTTTGCGTTAAATAAAAAATATTTCTCAGATAATTCTTTAAAAGTGCGGGAATTATCATCAATTTAGACCATGATATGTTAACTTTTGTATTTGATTTTACTTTGACGTATTTATTTTTGTGAATTATTTTCTTTAATATAGTTAATAATAATGTTGTTTCGTGTCAAATAGTTTTTTGTTTTTGCTTGTTTTTAATGAGACTAAAGGTCGTAGCAATGATTTGACTATTTTAAAGGCTAATAAGCTTTCAATATATTACTTGTTTTGATATCTAATAGGAAATATTTTTTATTCGTAATCTTTTAAAAATTATAATACAGTATTTTAATATAGAATTTCGGAACTTCTGGAACTTAATTATTTATTAATTCTGGAACTTAACCACAAATTAGTTAAACAGTTGTAGAAATTTTTGGCTCATATTTTTTTAGCTAATCAGAATTTAAACAAGATTTTCATTTAGATTATTTTTTTTTTGAATAGAATAATCAATTATTTAGTCCCATCTTCCATACAGTCTATTATAATGCGGATCACATACTGTCAATGATAACCTTCAGATTTACTGTAAATATAATATTGTATAATAATATTCATATAAAACATTTGTATCGCATGTTTGAATTGAAAGTCAGTTTTTTGATTTGATGCGACAAAATAAAATCAGTTTTTACATAACAATCGTCTGTGCGTTTGCATTAATCTATGAAAGCGTTTCTTTTTAACGTACGGCAACACTTGAATGATAATAAAAACAATAATTAAAAACCTGCTGTCATTAGTTTTAGCGAAATATTTTACATCTGATTTTCAACGCTGACGGTAAATGTAGAGTGTGCTTATTATTTCGATCGTATTAGATTTCCAGGTAAACGTTGTTGGTTTGGGGAAAAAAATAAAATATAAATGTAGCGTATAAAAACATTTTTGGTTTCACACGTAATTTAAGATGCATAGTGTGTATTCAAAATTTGTTATTTAACGGCTATTATTATAATTATTATTACTATTATTAATTGCTTATTAAGTCATTTCCTTTTACGGTAAGTTTCAAATATAATATATATAAAGTTATATAAAGTTTCAGTGTTTCATTCCATAACGTAATGTTTCGCATTACATAAGTGAAAATACAATTATCTAAACATTAATAAACAACTTATTTCTACTTTCCGTAAACGTATTGGTATTATTTTGAATCATTAAAAATAAATACTAATTAATAGCTCGCCTTATTTTACTTAAAATTCTCATAACAACCTACTTATCGTTATTTATTAAATTTTATCCAAACATCCAGTTATTAAACAAGTTATTATCCAATGATGAATAAAATAATCCCCTATTATTTAACTGTGATGCTAATGACCAGTTCAATGGTCAACTGTATCCGTATATTCACATTCAATTCTAATAGTGGTGGCAGTTATAGCAGCAGTAGCGATGAGAATTGCAAAATCCACTCGTATGGGATCAAAACGAGCGAAGAACTACAAACTGCACTTAATAATGCTAAACCCGGAGATGTGATCAAATTGGACGCAAGAGAATATAAGGGATCATTTAATATACAAAATAGTGGTACTAGTAATATGATTACACTTCAAGGCACCAGCGAATGCAGTAAGAGTACGAAAATTATTGGTGACACTGGTCTGACCATTAAAGCGGATAATTGGAACGTTAGGAATATTGTATTTTCTGACTCGAGTATAGCGGTTGCCATAGAAGACTCGAAAAATGTTGTACTCGACAATTTGGTTATCGATAATATGAGAGAAAATGCGGTTACATCGCGAAATAGCGATAAACTTCAATTTAATAATCTAGTTATGGAAAATATTGGTGGTAATGCAATCGATGTGAAGTAAGTTTAAATTAGTAATTACCGTATTATTTTGATTTAGTTTAATATAAAACTAGAAAATCCCAGGCACTCTAATGGCTACTCTCTCGCATAGACAACAATTTTGCTTACATTGTTAGTCTATGCTTTAGATCATTAATTAGTTTAAAACTTTACTTATACGTAGTTATAAACTTTATCTCAAAGTTAAATATTCTTTAATCAATTATTCCTATAAATATATAATTTTAACGAGGAGTTCAGACTTTTTATTATGCGCAAGAAATGGTTTTTAAATTTAAAATATTCACTAATTTTCAGCTCTGGAAATAATATAGACGTGCGATCGCTAGTAATCGGAAATGTGAGAGGCATTGGTATACTAGTTGATGGCAGTAGCAGTCGAATCAATATACTATCAACTGTTAGTCGCGCTGTTGGAGGAGAAGTGATTAAAATTGGTGGCCAAACAGATAACGGAGAGATATCTAATGTTGTGATAACTGGTGACTCACCAAACGCTGAAGCATGGATTAAAATAGAAGGCAATAACTTTAATATCGACTCTACTATTGGCAACGGTAACCCACGAAATGGATTTATGGTATATATTAGTCGCGCTAATAGTTTTCAATCTTATATTTTTAATATACTAATAATTTGTCATATACTGTATTTCAGATATACGGCTGCGGATTTAATTTCAATAGCAATATGTGCAATATGTGGGGATCTAATGGTTATTGTATTTATTTGGTGAATAAAAGCTCGAATTGCCGAAACACAGTCGGTTGGGGTAATATGGCTATCGGTGGTCGCGGTACTGTTAATTAAACAGAATAATCTATGCAAACCCTCTTTTCGCGATTTTTAAACGTAAATTCGTTTCAAAACAATAACACTTTAACAAAAGTATAAAAATTCAATTTATTTTAAATGAGTTTTGTTTCGTGTTTATCGAAAAATTAAATTAATCGATTATGTAATATTAAAAGAAATTTATAGCAATAAAAATTATTTTAATATACAAAAATAGTATTAGTTAACTGTAATAAATTGAATAAAAGCTGTGTTGTCTGGAAAATATTGCTTATCATCGATTATTGCACATCCTATAGAAAAATTGTCAAGTAATCATTCGGTTGAGAAAATTCATTTCATAACTTTTACATCAGTTTTATAAAGCTGAATAAATATAAGGTTTTTAGAGAATAATATTTAATTAGAGGAAAAGACTACACCGTATGTTTGTCGTAAAATTGGATAAAATTAATGTCAACCCAAAATGTCAGACATAAGTGATTGGAAAATATTAAGCGATTTAACCGAACAGTTTGTGTTAAATATTAAATACGTTTACATATTCGACACAAACGATAACCAAGTGTTTATTCTGACTAAAGACGATTACGTTTACTCGTTCGGATCGAACACTAATGGATGTCTGGGTTTGGGTCACACCTCACCAGTATTTGAGGCACAACTAATCAAAGAGTTGCGCGGACACCAAGTTTTAAAGATAGAGTTTAATTCAAAGCTCTATAATGTGTTGGCTCTCACTAAAAACGGAAACGTGTATTCGTGGGGTAATAACCAGTTTGGACAACTCGGTAATGGCAATGAACAAGATAGCTATACACCCATTCCAGTGGAACAACTGATTGGGAAAATTGTTAGCGATATTCGTTGCAGTAGTAGTCACTGTTTAGCTTTACTACAGTACGGAAAAGTGTACGCATGGGGTAATAATAATTGCGGACAAATTGGTATTGGAATGGACACATCAATACAGTTAATACCAACGAAAATAAATTTATTTAATAACCATAACATTGTTAAGATAGAATGTGGTTCGTGTCACTCATTGGCGTTAACAGATAAAGGTTATGTCTACTGTTGGGGTAATAACGGTTACGGACAGCTGGGAAATGGTAGCAAACATCACGCATCTGTTCCAAACAAATTGAAATTAGAGAAAAACGATTTGATAATTAAAATAAGTTGTGGACAACACCACAGCCTATTGTTGACTACGAGTGGCGATGTGTACGCGTTTGGACGCAATAACTATGGACAGATTGGCGATGGAACCAGTATTGATATCGATGTGCCGTTAAAGTTAAACGTTAATTCGTTGCACCGCTTCACACAAGTGGCGTCACTCAAAGAGAGCAATATATCTGTGGCAAAATCACGTACAGGTTACTGCTTTGTTTGGGGAGAATGTATCGATCAAGTCATTACAACACCGAAACAAACCGATTATATAACCGTTAATGAAGTGTTCGCGCATTACCTTAAACTCAACGTAACCCACACATCCATATGTTTGGACAAGAATTCTCGTAAACCAGTTAATTCAGTGGTATCACAGAAATCATTGATATCGTTTGACGATCCAAAACGTAGTGATGTCACCTTTAAAATAGACGACAAATATATTTATGCTCAAAAATCACATTTAATAAGTGCATGCGATTACTTTGAAAAGTTATTCAAATCGTACGCCAAAACTGATAAAATTGTTATCGAAATAACCGAATATTCATATTCGGTTTACCATGCTTTCTTAAAATATCTGTATACGGCATGTGTTGAGGACAACGTTAAAATTAACGAAACGTTTGAATTGTTAAGTTTGTCCCAAAAATATAACGCCGAACAACTGATGGAAGATTGCGTTCAGTTAATTGAGAGTAACGTGAATTTCGATAACGTTAGCGTTATATATACCAAAGCATACAATTCAAGTGAATTGCAAATTTATTGTCTAGAATTTGCGGCCAAAAACGTGGATAAAGTTTACGCAACCGAAACGTTTAAGCAAACACAAAATATTGATTTTATTAAAAAATTGTTAGGTATTATTATTAATGTGGAAAACGATTAGCGTACAACTCGTAAAACAAAATCTATTTTAATCTCAAATTTCATATGTTTTTTACGTGAAATTTTATTTTAAATAAAATAACCAATAATATAATTATTTATCTAATTATAGCATTAAATTATTATAAAATATAAGCTCAGTAATAACCTTAATTAAAGATTTTAATGTTAATAAAATCCGAGTTCTTTGACATATTGGCAATATAGTAATATCGGCATACAATGCCACAAATAACATCTTGTATAACATTTTTAATATACTAATAATTTGTCATAATTAAAGATATACGGCTGCGTATTTAATCTCTATAGCAATATGTGCAATATGTGGGCATCTAATGTTTATTGTTGAATAAAAGCTCGAATTGACGAAACACAGTCGGTTGGGGTAATATGGCTATTGGTAGTCGCGGTACTGTTAATTAAACATATTTTTCAATTTGTTCCTTCTTTTCTTGATTTTTATAACGTAAATTTAAAAACAATAAGACTTTGACGAAGGTATAAAAATAATCAAATTATTTTATTTGAGTTTTCTTTTATGTTATATTCTATGAAATTAACAAAAATAAAAATTATTTTTATATACGAAACTATTTAGAGAGAAAGCGCTATATTTCTACCAAATTTGATATAATAATGAAAGTAAATCCTTAAAAACAATCACTGGCAGGATAGGAAAAACCTGTCAGTTTACAGTTAAATTCCCTTATTAAAACAGGCATCTGTGACAATATTCGTGCTTTCATGTCTAAAGTCCTTTTTAGACTATACTAAAAGTTTAAAATTGATTAAATATTTAATTGATAAATATATAATTATAACATAATTTGATAAAATATTGTAAAGAATCTATATTTTAATCTATAATAGATTTTAAAAGTTCGATGTTAAAAAACTTAATGAAAAGGATGTTTAAAATCCTGTCGTTAAATTTATTAGGATATAACTATTTTATAATTACATGGTATAAAAGTGTGTAAGTTTTATTATAAAAATAAATATTGTATTGTTATCAAAGAAATCTATTTTAATAAAGCAGTTTCAAAAGTAATAGTTTGAGTTTTGATTACTAAATCTTTTCTTCAAATATTTTACATTGGAGGCACCGCAAAGGGATTCCGCGGAAATATGAGCATTGGATTGGTATTGAAGTAAAAAGCTGATAGCTTAGTCAACTGGATTTGATATTAGGAGCAACAAAACGCTTAGATCCGACATGCGATTCCTGAACCAAGATTTGGTTTGAAGCAAGCACTACATAAGTCATTAGGTTATACTTATATTTTTTATATATAACTGTACTTTACTCATAAGTTTAAAAACTTTCTTAAAATTTAATTACTTTATTCTTTTATACTAATAACTAAAAATTTACTTTAAAAATATGTGCACAAATTATATAAGTGAGGACTTCGATCAATTCCAGTATTAGTGTCTTGATCTTAATTGTAACCTAACATTTGGAGCAAAACATATAGCTTTAGAGAATATGTTAAGCTATCATTTTGTTACACCTGTGTTATAAGAAATACTAGAAAGGAAATATGTTAATAAAGTACTGAATTATCAAGAGTATGTATTAGGTGAAATTTTAGACCCGTATCCAAAAGATCAAACATTACCTAATGATATTTGCAAAATAAATAGAAATTGTCATGTGTAAAAATATAGATAAACATTTTGCTAAACCATAGGGTTTTGTTACTTGGTGGCCACATCTAATATTATGAAACTAAGTTCTATTGATAACTCATTACCTGAAGTATAATTTGTACACAAAGAGCACGTTTATTCTCATTTACTTTATTTTCCTAATAAATGTATTATCCTTATTGTACGATTTAGGGACAATATTAGACTGTCCATCACGTGCTCCGCTATTTATTAATGATAGCCGAAAATTTTATGAATTGTAATTGAATTTTTATATTAGAATCTTGGATTGAACTAATCATTCCATCCTAAGATTAATAACAATTTTGTATTCGAGACACACTTAAATGCTATAATTAACCCAATGTATTTCTGTTTATTTGATTGTAATTTTAAATCTCTTCAACGTTTCGAGTTAATTCTGCATTTAAGAAATCATTTTGGGCAATATGCAGATAACAAACAGTATTTGATAAAAGAACACTTTGACTACCAATAAAACGTTTTTAATAACTATTTATTGTTAAGAATTCAACATCACGATCGTCATTACAGTTTTTACTCCCATTGTTACACTTGCCAACGTTTTAATCAAACTTATTAAGAGGCAAATAATATTAAATTAGATTTAATTATCATGCCATTGGTATGAATATTTGGTGACTTTCCGTTCAAAATAGTAACCAATAATGCTGATGGAACTAAACTAACAGCGCCTTATAATCATCAAAAACTACATTTAAAGTTTAGACCTTATATGCTTGTCTCGTTTGTAATAAAAGATTTTGCACATCAGCAATGATTATTACACACTTGAATGAGTATCATATGATATGTAAAGAATTTGTATCTGCTTTCTTTGTAAACGAAGAATTAACTTACCTGAAGAATTAATTAATATCTAATTATCCTTAACCAATTTTTGTTTACATCGTTATAACTATACCTAAATGTGTAATTTTCTTTTAATCAATTATGTTTAATTTTTCTTATTTTCTTTATATAATCAATTGTTAATTTTTATGAACTAAAATGTTTGAAGTCCATTTTTTTTGTTAAGAATCTATATTTTTACCTTTAATATATTTTGACAGTTCGATGTTAAAAAACTTTTTGTAGAGGATATTTAAAATCCTGTCGTTAAATTTAATAGGATATAACAATTTCATAATTTATTGGTATAAAAGTGTGTCAGTTTTATTATAGTTATCAGTCTTGTATTGTTATTAAAGAAATCTTTATGTTTTATTAAAGCAGTTTCAAAGTAATAGTTTGAGTTTTGTGTATGGAATCTTGTCTTCATACATTTTAAATATTAATTTAAATATTAAATAAACATAAAATAATTGATAAATTTTGAAATTTAACTCTTAAATGCCAAGATGAAACGGTAATCCACATGATTCCTCGTGTGTTAATAGAGATTCCAATATTTCGATATGGTGTCTTTCATTCAATTAGCGTCTTTCTTCAATCGAGTATCCATGTTCAAATCTAATGCGTCTCAAAATTTCAAAACGCGATGTAAAGTTTGTTTTGCAGATAATGCAGTGGAATGGAAAATACTGCATGTATTCAGTTATAAGACATCTCGTTGTTTCTCTAACGTTGTACATCAAGATTTTCCAATTATAATATTCTCAGTAATTTCGGTGTTAAAAAATTGACGTGAACTTTTCTGAGTATTGCGAAAAACCAATTTAAACCATGGCACATTGGACAGTTTGTAAATTTAATTCGTGCATCATTACTGTGATGTTGATTAGATCGTAAGCTACATACATCAGCATAAATGTGTGTATGAAAGACGACAACATTGTTTATTCTATTGCTTTCATATATCATTAGGTTTTATGAAATAAAATGCCTTAAACGCAATTGATTACCAATTTAATAACGATGTTAAAAAACTCTATGACAGTCAGTAAAAACACAAAAATAACAAAAATTCGATTCTCTCTCACTCTCAAATTCGCTATAAATTTCCATTTCTATCTTAACTCTTATAATTGTCAGAAACTTTAATTGAGTACACTTTATTGTTTCAAAAGTTGATTAAATATGGTAAACGAAGGATATTTTAAAATTTCACATAAATGGCGCAAAGGAAAATAAGGATTGTTATCATTAGGTATAATTTTGTATTGAGCAGAAGCACGAATAATTGCATTAGTTTCACTTTGGGCATCGTTGCCACCAGAAAGTAATGAAATGCTAGTGGGTACATTTCTTATAGAATATCCGGGAGATTTCTAATGGCATTATTCGGTTTCCAATGCTTCCATGAGAGTATTCCATTAAAAGTAAACACAATTACTACAAGGTTTAATAATCCAAGAAAAGATAAAATCCAGAAAGTACTTGATTTTAGTAAAGAAGTATTAGTTTTGCGTAAAAGAATAAGAGTTAAAATTCAACATTTTTCATCTTCTAAACAGTCATGTAATTCATAATTAGCAAGGAAACCTTCATTGTTAGAGGAATCTAAATAAGTTAGAAGACACTTCTCAACTTTAACATTTGCCCAACTTTGGCTTAATGGTATTAACTTATCTTTATAAGTTATTAGAGATGAAATTAGACAAGTCATAACATTTTGTCTATCTGATTCGCGAGCAGAATTTGCTAAACTAATGTAATTTTATAAATTTTTTAGTTTTGTAGAGTGTCTATTTTCATTTCGGAAGTCATTATCATGAAACACGCAGTTTCACTTATTACGCAAAACTCACATAAATGTTTAAGAAAAGTTCAAAACTTTTATAATTATTA
>JAQIXJ010000791.1:0-27230 GCA_034700185.1 Phthiracarus laevigatus | reverse complement strand
TAAAAATAGTGATTTAGATACTCAAAATGGCAAAAAATTACCGAAATACTAGCCAAAATGGGAAAAATTAGGCTAAAGTAACAAAAATTAATGAATAATAAAAGTGGCATATGCCGATTAAGGGTATCCCTCTCTTCGATCGCTCGCTCCCATAATTTTATATTTTCGGTTACAAGTTAGTTATTATGTTAAAGGCAGATGAAATCAAAAACAAGTCACTTTATAATCGTTTATTAGTGGCATATGCCACTTTAAGTTTATATATTTTTGCCGAGTTTCCCCTATGTTGAATAGATTTTGAGACATTTCTGAGATTATAAATCCATTTTTTACTACAAATAGCGGCATATGCCACTTTTATTATTCATTAATTTTTGTTACTTTAGCCTAATTTTTCCCATTTTGGCCGTTTATTTTGTCCTTTTCAACTTAAAAATCCCTTAATTAGAATAAGAAATAGGTTAAAATCCCTTTATTAAAGTAAGAAATAGGTGAAAATCCCTTTATTAAAGTAAGAAATTGATGAAAATCCCTGAATTAGAGTAAAGATCGAAATCCCTTTATTAAAGTTAGAGTTTGCACAGACGGACGGACGGACAGACGGACAGACAGACAGACAGACAGACAGACAGACATAGTCAAATCCATATATATGACAAATTTGCAAAGTCAGATAAAAAATGCATTTTTTAAAATCAATGTTAATTTATATATAGCTAAGTTCGTTATTATATTAAACTGTTCAGATATCATATGCATCATCACAAATAAAAAAGGAAGTATGTGTCTTAATTAGAATTTGTTTATAAATTTTATACAGTAATAAAAAGTTAAAAATTACAAATACGGATGAAGGAAATTTAACTGTAATTTTAAAATATCAATTATTATAATCAAGGAATATATAAGCAAATTCTTAATACAAGCACATAAAACAGTTTTAAAAAGAGGTTACATCTACTGATCCCAACAAAATTAAAGTTATTGTATGTTTCTGAAATTTAATAAAAACATTTATTACGAAATAATACTAGATACTCATAATACATGTTAGAATCAAAATAACAGTGGTGGGGGTGGAGTCCGATTATAACATTCTCGGCTTGATTTAAAATTTGATTAAATCTAATAAAGAAAACTACAGTCTTTAATTATAATTTTTTTTACGGTATGACTTAACATAGATTAACTTTTTGCTCATTTTAACAAGGTTTTATATTGGATTTGACATGTCTGCATGTGAGAGACTCTGTCAGTAGACTTTTTTATTCCACAAAATAGGGTTGAAACTTGGTTAAATTTAGGTCAAAATTGGCTTAAATACTGGTTAAACAGAGCTTGAGTTGGTTCAAAATCGGGTCAAACTTGACTTTATTAGTGGCCATACAAAGTTTATACTGAGTTAAAAATGACTAAAAATGGGCCAAGATAGGTCGAAACTGTAACAAAATCGGTTCAAAAATGGTGACTATAGGGGCAAATATGATTAAATTTTTGATGCCATGCGTCTTGCTAATTAAACTTAAACAAGTTATAACATCGCTTTGCATCAATTAGCACCAAAATATACTCATGTTTTCGACAATATTATCAAAAGTATACACAACATGGTGACAGTTTCGTCCAATTTTGCACTCTTTTAAGTCCTTTTTATTCCTATTTAAACACTATTCTTCCACTATTAAATTAAGTTTTGCTTCAATTTTGTTTAATTTTATTTTAAATTTGTGGGTTTAAAACCTTAAAAAGATTAAAAAGTTAAACTCAAATCAGAATTCATAGAATTAAACATGTTTAAAATTCTTGAAAACTACAAAATTGTATTAATAAAACTTTTTGAAAAACTCCAAATTCTTTCAAATTCTGCATGGAAAAAAGCAGTTAGCTGCTCATCATCCAATTCCTTTTCATGAACTAAATTTTTATTTAATTAAATTTAACTAATTTAATTAAATAAAACAATAAAAATGGTAAATATAAGTTTATATTTTAAAAGAATTTAAAATTTCTTAGAAATGTTCTTTTAAATCTAATAAATTTTTGATGGAAACTAATTTTGGCATATGGCAAATGAGTCTCGGAATAGTTAAATAATTATATATTTTTTCGAAAGTTATTATGTAATTTTGACAATTCAGGTTAATAATTCATTTACTTTTGCAGTTACTCATTTAAATTGTTGTTTTTTGCATTTTTTATCTGACTGCAAATTTGTCAGATATATGGATTGAACTATGTCCAACTGTCCGTTCGTTTGTGCGTCCGTCCGACAGTTTGCCGCAAAGTTATGTTAATTAAGGAATATTGTCTTTACATTAATAAAGTATTGACAAATTTCTTTTGTTTATAATGTGATTTAATGTCCAAAAGGACAAAAAATATTACAAAACTTATAATCGAAATTGGCGCTCAAGGTGGTCAAAAATGGTCATAATTCTTTCAAAATTGGCACAGATTTGAGAAAAATAATGTCTACTACACCAAAACTATTTCATAGACATTAATATTTCATTTTATAACAGATTATTTCATAATAAAAAATTTTAGATTGCACTTTACAAAAAAGACAAAATAAAAAAGTATATTTATCATATTAAATCATTTGATATTTAAATTAAGCTTCTCTCTTAAATTAATATGACGTTTATAATCATAATATATTGAGTTATATTATTACAATATTTTAAGCAATAACTGATTAAAATAATTGAAATGATAAATTATGGTGAAAAAAAAGTAGTTATAATTATTGTTGTTCTAATATGATTGTTTCGATTTCGATAATTTTTCGATTTCAATTGTATTTCGATTTCGATTTATAAAAATTTAATTAAATTATTTGCATTAGGATTTAAATATTTTTTATACTGTTATTTCGATAACTTTCGATTAACATTTTTAATTTTTATTTTATTTAGATTGCATTTCCATTTAGATTTTTTAAAGTGACATCGATTTCAATTTATCTAAATAAAAATTCTTATTTTATTTACATTTCAATTTCGATTCTCTAAAATGAAAACCACGACAACTGGATTATCTTTTTAACATAATATAACATTGATACCAATTAAAATAAGTAAAATATTAATATATATATTTAAACTGACATACAATAACTTAAATGACATTTCAATTTCAATTAATCGGAATTAAAATGCAAGTTATAACTACATTCCAATTTCGATTTTTAGAAATGGATACAACACTAGTTTTAACTTGAAAGTTTATATATTATCGTTAAGCAACTGTAAAATAAATATAAAACAACCTTTAAGAACTTATAAATAATCAAACTTATATTTCTAACGGCAAATATTCGCAATACCACAATTTAAACTTGTCAAAAACTCTTTTTTACTACATTTTAAATAAACACAATGTAAACTGAAAAATAATAATAATTCACTCTAATCAATCAAAAACAATAATTTAATCTCTTTTTTCAACATAAGTATTAACTTAATCGATATTTAAATATAAAAATTTTTGCTATTCAATAAAAGAAATATTGATTTGTTACTTAATAAAATTAAAATAAAACCCTTGCCGATGAATGCCAAAAACCGTAATCGTATTTTAAAAGGATCAAACATTTTTTATTATTCAATAAACGTGAAATAAAGTAACTTAAATTTCATTCACAAATAACATATAATTTTAAAATCAATCTCTTCCAGTTATTAATTTTTTTTTGTTATGTTTAATTGCTAACTTCGGCAGTCAGCTATTGGATATGACATGTCTGTAATGTTATGTGTGCCTACATGTTATGATGTCGACTTTATTTGTCTGTCTGTTAGTCATTTAGTCTGTATAAGTTTTTAGCGGACAAAATTAAGTTGAAAATGATCAATACTTGGTCAAAACTGTCACATTTTTGGCCAAGAATTGTTATTATCTGGGCAAATAACAAAAAAATTTGTTGGCAAACGTCTTATTAAACTTTCCGTAAAATTAACAAAATCGCACTTTAACAACCTCGAAACTGGGCCTATAAATTCGGTTTTGATGTGTCTTCGCCGACAGCTGAACAAAAATGAATAAAAATATGCTTAAATCTCAATTAAGTACTATTTAAAACATTGTTTTAAAACAATTAAAAATATTTATTAAATATTAATAAAGTACAGTTTTTTTAAAAATAAGAAATCATTAATACTAACCAACAATAAAATTATAGTCAAACAAAGCACCTAACTTATGTTATTTCTTAGTTTTTTATAAAAATTTAACATAAAGACTGCTATTTAATGTATTTTATTGATTTTCTAATCTTTTCAAAATGTGAAAACAATAAAGGTTTGTAAAAGTATAATACAAATTGAAACATGCAAACTGTTGCACCTCTTCCTGACAAATAAAATTTATACAGTTATTTTAAATATCAATAAAATTAGTAATAATTCGAAAAAAAATTAAAAGTTTTTGATTGTAGCCAAATAACTTAGTGTTATTTTTATTAGTATAACGGAAAATTTTAAGGTCAATATTCAGATAACTGTGATCGAGACAGTCCGTTTTTGATAATAAATTATTCAAACACTGGTAAAATTAACCAAAACTAATTGCGGGAGAATTCAAAATTAGAAGCATTTAACTGCATTCTAAATTAATATTCTTATCTAATTTGATCACTTTTTCAAACGATTAGAAGTTTGCGTAATAACACTAGCAATTAATGGTATAAAAAGTTTTCGAAAATATTTTTGAAATTTGTCTTGAAAAACATGTTAAATAAAAACTTTTATAACCTTTGGATTAACATATTAAGTAAAGTAGAAAGGTTTGAATAGCTTTAAATAATGGTATAAAATGCTCTAAAAAAACTTAACAAATGTAATCAGTACGTAATTACTTTGCACTAGCATGTTAAATTTTTTTGAATTTTGTTTAATAGTTTTTATTGATTAAATTTGTGATTAAAGAACCAAAATTACTTATGAACTATTTTCACAGCGATTTGATATGAAACTATTATAACTTAGTTAATCTTACTACAAAATAAATGTTAATATATTAAATTAGAGTTATAGTTACATAATAATGATACAATAAACAAAAATTAAATTTAGTTATACTTATGATTTTATGCCAAGCATATGAATTCAGATATTTAATTAACAAAAAAATCACTATCTGTTCCAATGATTCTCAAATTAATATAGAATTAGGCAGAGTTTAAACGTGTTTTATTAAAAATTATAAAAGTTTTGACATTTATATTTGGCAAACGATTTTTATTTACCAAATAGTTCTTTGTTTAAGACTATAAATGATGTTTTTGATATCGTATACCAAATTTCCTGTTAACTATATTCATTCTAACGGAGCATCAAATTTTAATAATAAAAGCGTATATTTTTATAAAAATTTTCTTAAAAGAAATACAGGCTTGAAATAATATTGAATAAAGTGAAAATTAAATACATTGGTTTTATCTCTTTCCCAAATTATTAATTTATATAATTTTGTTGTTTGAAAAAACTTTACAAATGAATTTAATTTACTGTTTAGAAAATAATGGAAAAAATTAAAACCAATGATTATCTTAAATATTTAACTTAACGTACCGTTAAAAGTACCATTAGTTTTAAGAAATTACTCAGACAAACTCAGATATTTTGACCGTTTTTATCTTTTTAACATATCAGTTTTAAATAAGAATTAAATAATAAGCAAACTAGGCTTTTTGTCTTAAAAGTACTATTAAAAAATCTAATAAATAAATAATAAAAAAATTCTAAGTTTCAAAAAAATCTTATTTGTTAATAAAATTTAGTATTGGATTTAACATGTTGCTAAAGTTATTCGTTATGAAACCTAAAATTTTAATGTTCAATCTAATTTATTGCGCAGGTTTTTGTTCAATTTTTCTGTTCATTTTAAATTGATACCTTATTAAACTAAATAAGAAAGTAACAATGAAATTGACACAAACGTTAATATATTAAAGAATTATACTTTCCATAAAATAACAAAGCAAATGAAAGCTCAAAATAGAGTCATAAATCGCGCTTGTTTTGGTTATACAAAATAGATTAACATTTAAATGTTGTTATTTAGCTTTCCTTTTTATAAAAATCTATCTTATTAGTTCAGCCGTCTGTCTGTTCACAAGTTTTTTTTAGAAAATATTTTCATTTTAGTTGGTTTCTATTAAGAATATGGTAAATTGTTATGAATATTTGAAAAAAACACATAAAAGTTCTAAACTTATTGATTTCATATTAAAAGTAAAAAAAATGTCCACTCTTTTTGTACACTCATTCCTTAAAAAAATTAAGTGAGTTAAAATAGATTAAAATGTGTTGAGATTTTGAAATTAATTAATCAAATATGATAATTTTGAATACAAATAAAATGAATTTAAAAAACAAAACCGAATTTATTTATAGGTTAAAATTAAATAACATGATTTCAATATTCACAATGTTTTTAATCATTATTCTTAAAATTCTTAAAGATCTTGAAATCTACTTTATATACCATAGAATTTAATCTTAAAACTAATTAACTTTAATCATAATAAAAAGCAATGATAATTTTAAAACCGTTTAATAATATGAGATAACGACTAATAAAAATTAAGAAAAAAATTTTTATTTATCATTCTTTTGAATGATAAATAAAATGTAATATTAATTTGTATATGCGTATATCAGATTGTAGAATTTTCTTTTTTGTGTATAATTTTCCATACAATTAAATATATCTAAATCTCAAGTCTGATCTAAGAATTTTTGATTTTTAAGACCCAAATTAACTAAATAACAAATACAAGTTTTACAAAAGGGATAAACTTAAATTTGTTTTAAAAAATGTTTCAAATTCATTCAATCAATAGAAACAAAAAAAATAGAATTATAAATAAAATAGATTAAAGTTGATTAAAGTTTGTACATAAAATATATTAATTTATTTATTTTAATACAAAAATTTTATGAAACACTTTGTAGTACATCTAAGCACATAAAAGGCAAAAGTGGTTTTAGTTGTGTTGTGATGTAACCACATCTGCTAAAAAAATAACAAATCTATTTTTTTGTGACTTTTAATTCATTTATTTAAACATTGAACAATTTGCAGTATATAATTAATTATTTTTATATTATTATATTTCTTTTAAACAATTGTTTAAGTTCTGATTTTTAGTTTTAAGGTGTAACAATTTAACGATTAAATTTATATTCATTACTTAAATAATCTATTATAATTAAGGTCTCTATTTTTATGCATTTGCATATCGTAACTGAGTGGTATGTTTGTGATTTTATTTAATTAAAAGTTCATTAGGCATCAAACCAATTAATTTAATACATAATTATTAGCACATAAAATGCATATTTCAGACCAATGTGCATATTCTAATGTGATTATGCATATTTTGAGTTTTTGTTAAAAATTGGAGCTCAAGTTAGTTATTTTTGAGATTTATGGTTAAGAATGAAAAAATTAAGTGTAAAAATCGATGAGTTTTTCTAACCCTTTAATGATTGGTCAAAAAATCAAAAAATTATAGTTCAAAATCAATAATTTTTGAGAGGTGCGCTTTTAGGCTTCCTTGGGAATTTAATTTATTTTTGAAAAAATTTGGACAAATGCCAAAAATTGTCTATTTAATCCGTTGAGATTACCTACACTACTCAGATTTTGAAAAAATTATGTTATTTACCACTTCTAGACTATTATAATATGGAATAACTCATGCATTTTAAGCGCATTTTTCGTATCTTTTACTTGCATATTTAAGTCGCATAAACTGAAGTTTTAATCGCATAAAAATAGAGTCCCTACTAATAAGCTTATCATAAGCTTAAACTAATAACTAACAATATGGTAATTTATCGAGTAAAGCATTCGTATATTACGAAATGCTCAACTAAATACAGTTAAAACACGAATAAAGTTTAAAACTAACATCAGTACCTGATAAACATTGACAACGCCCTCAACCTATAGTTTTATGATTTAAAAGGAATCGTTGTTATGTAAGCAAACGTGTGTGAGAGAGAGCATACGGTATTCGCATACATGCGTGTCTCCGTATAAATTGCTTATTTATTGATTCTCACAGCCATATGAGTCATGCTTTTAAATAACATCAATCCTAACGTAAAACGTATACAAAATTTGGCGTAACCACTCAATTGAGTGTGCATTTGCATTGAGAACAGTTTTCATACACAATGAAACCCAAAAACTTCGCATATTGCACGCTAATTAACATTGAAAAGTATTATAACTTTACACATTTTGTAAATAAGGCAACTATTCTCTATTAAAAAAAACTTTACGCAATAATGTATGTAAACAATAATTATGCTCTAAAATCTCAATGATTACTTATTAGTGTAGGAGTAAACATATATATATATGTACATATTGCGAGCAATTATACTTATATGTCGAATGGAAATTATCGATTCCGTTATTCATTCCCGCGAATTCAATTATCCTATATTTTTAAAATTGTTTTTGTTAATATGTATTACGTTATAATGAAAAACCACATACAAAAACTATTAACTAGTGATTCGCCCGCAAACTCATTGCGAAGTGCGTGCAAATCGTGTGATCACTGCATCGCAGGACCAGGTTTAGAGTTTGGTCGACTTCGTATACCAGGTAAACCAATTCGCATACATATCATACGGTAGTTATATTTTGGTTCAATTATCGCATTAATATCAAAGTATAGCTCATCTAAAACAGGTGGGCATTACGCATATGAAGTTTAAACGCATATTAAGTTATACAATTCAAATAAGCACTATATAAACGCCATTCAATGTTATAGAAATTGAGTTTTATTATTTCATATACATATCGATTATCGAAATGGAAAATAATTTATCTGTAAGATTTTTGATAGCGAGCACGAGCTCCTGGTCCGCCAAACTTCTTCGGTTCGCAACGACGCGGATCTGATACCAGTAACGTACGATCGTATTGGATCAGTATATCCTTAATTTCCTTCTTTGACGCCTCGTCCACGTATTTCTGATAGTAAGCCACCAGTGCTTTAGATATGGCCTGACGAATGGCGTAGATCTGTGCCACATGTCCACCGCCTCGAACTCGAACCCGAATGTCTACTCCAGAGAATCTAAACAAACATAATTTATCCAAAAATTACCCATTATTTTATCGCATTTAATGAATTTCAATATTTATACCGTTCCTGTCCGAGCAGTAGAATTGGTTCTAATAGCTTATACTTAAGAACTTGCGGCTCAATATTGTCGAGTGGTCTGCCGTTAACTTTGATCACGCCATTACCACGTTTGCAATACGCCACTGCTGTGGCCGTCTTTTTACGTCCAAACACTTGAACTGTTGGAATCGCTTCTTTTCTAATGGCATAAATGCGATTAATTGCGCTTAATTTAATTAATAAATCAATGAAAATACTAACACTGTTGCCATTTGAGCCATGATTATGTCGGGAAAAGGAAGTAATCTCTACTCAACACACGTGACTCGATATTCAATCACAGTTTAAAACATTGCACTGCAATAAGTAGCAACCATTTGCTCATACATATATTACGTTCATGTATTTAATTGTGTATTCTAGACTATTACGTTGTATGTTAGTTTCTTATATGGGTAAACGTCATTATTGTATTGTTATTTATTAGAAGTTAATTAGATTTGAAAGCAATAATGATGCGAAAATTTATTTTTATTATAAACAAATCGCTATTTCTATTTACGTGATTCGCGTTCATTTCATAATTTCATTGATGACAGTATTAATTAACAACTAAAATGAGTAGCGATAGTTCGCGCGAATTGCCATTCACTAGAAGTCGATGTGTTGGCGGTGTTCAGTGCGGTACGAGTTTTTCAAATATAATATTGCAAATGTTTGCGCCGTTATTACAGTTATCTCATAATTCTCCTCATATCTATCGTATATTTCAATTTTTTATCGCTATTGTCACCAAATTATCTATGAATATACTGACAGATTATGGTTTAGTAATTGTAGGCAAACGAAGATAATTTTTGATTTCGTGTTTTTTGTTTTCATGACATTTGTATTTTATAAATATTTTTGGATTTGTTTTCCATTTGAAACAAATTCATATTTTTTGTTTGAAAATTTTCGTTAATTTTAAAAGTTATTGATGACATTTGTTTTTAGCATATGTTTAGATCGCTGATAATATTGTTTTAATATTAAATAATCCCTTTAATTATGCGATAATGTATTCCAGTGTTTAATCACGCGTTACCAGTCATATATTTATCTTTTTTTAGATATTTATTGCATTTAGAAATTAATATAGTATTTTACGATTTCGTATAATTATTTTCCAACAATAAGTATTGTTTATGATAATAATCCTCTGTTTTATATGATATCTATTCGAACAAATAGATAAAGGAAGTTATAATAATTTTTTTGCCGGACTATTAATTAGAATAATACGCAGAAATTCCTTTGAAACTATTAAGTTCAATAGAAATTACTTATTATAGCTATTTGTAAACTTATATCTACTTATTAGTAACTGAGGGAAAAACTTATTGTAAAAATGATATTTAGCGCAAAATTATTGATTTTATTAAATTTTGCGCATTGCTATCATCAACAGTGCGATTAAATTGATAAATAAATTATATTTATAACTCTAATTAAAACAGACTAATATTATAATAATAATAAACGTAAGATTTATTATGATTAATTTAGTCGCCGGATGTACTTTGCATAAAAAGGTGCGAAAAAGAGCTGTAAAATCAACTGGTGTTTTGATTCAACACTCAGGCTATGGCCTCGAACCAGAAATCGGTATAATCATTAAATATTATTCTATTTTAAATTGATTTTGAATTTTTTTTTGAAAAAAAACGAATAGAATTTTCAGAGGACGATGAAAAGAAAACAATTACTCAATTAAATTCAGTTAATGATGTGTGTAAACAAAATGGTTTGAATCATTATTACGAGCAAAGCACTGATGATCTGATGAGCGAGGATGACGTATACGAAGAGATAACGTACGTTCGAAGGGTCACCAAAATATTTCGAACGACTATAACGCATACATCGAATCTAATTAATTATGTGACACCAAAACCGATGCATAAAATGCGTGAAAAATATCCCTACTTATGGCCTTTTCTGCTTTTGTTAAGTTTATTGGGAACGAGTGCCTATTTTATGAGTCGAAACGGTAGTTCTAGTCCTTTGACTCCTTTCACTCCATTGACTAACAGTGTTGATGAACAAACCTTAAATAGTGATACTCCAACGAACTATGCATTTAATCAAATCGAAAGCGAGCTTAAGTCCATTAAATCTGAATTGGAAAGTTTGAAAAAAGCTCACAGCGAAATAAATACGAAGTTTAACAATGAAAATGTTGATAAAGACGATAAGTTTGTGAAATTAAATACTAAAGTGAATAATCTTGAAAATGTTATAATTGATGTGATGAGGAATTGTTGCAAAAATGAAACCGAACACATATCGTCATTGATCGACACTCGTTTGGCAGCGTTTATTGCATCGATGCTTACTAACGCTAGTAAACAATCTCAGTTAACACCAAAAGAAGCAGCGAATGAGCTGAAAACAATCATTAATAGTGAAATCGAGCGAAGCAATAAAAATATTATGGAAAGCATTGAATTGAAGCTAATGTCCACATTAGAAAACTTTGAAAAACAGTTCAGTCAGAGTAATAATAATGAGAATAATATGGAATCTAATAATATTTCTATCGACGAGATTAAGCTAATAATACAAAACGCTATAGCGATATACGACGCCGACAAAACAGGTCAACCAGACTTCGCTCTCGAACCTGCAGGTTATTTATTATATTTTTGCCTTTTCTTAACATTTATTAATAATAGACTAATTGAAATTTTGTTTTAAAGGCGGTACAGTTATAAATACTAGATGTTCGGAAACGTTCGATCCGTACGGTATTCAGTATCGTATATTCGGAATGCCTGTTTGGAGTTCGTCTGTGTCTCCTCGAGCTGTGATCCAACCAACTATATCTCCAGGAGAATGTTGGGCTTTTAAGGGATCGCAAGGATATCTCGTTATTAAATTATCTCAACTTATAGTGCCCACGGCTTTCTCGTACGAACACATTCCCAAACAAATATCGCGAGACGGAAATATTAATTCCGCTCCAAAAGAGTTTCAAGTTCGAGGTTTGGACGACGAAACGGACACTAAAGGACATTTGTTAGGGAATTATGTGTACGAAGATAATGATAGGCCGATGCAACACTTTCTTGTTCAGGACCCGAATCCAACTCCATTTCAGTTTATTGAATTAATAATACTATCGAATCACGGACATGAGGAATACACGTGTTTGTATAGATTCCGTGTTCATGGAAAACGAGTCAATTATTAACATGTTATAATTTATCGAATTCTTTTCAACATCAGGTTATTTTCAAGAAAATTGTATTACTTTTTTAGAATTATTTATTTACAACTTTTTTATGTACAGTACCATAAACTTAAATTTTAATACCGGTATTCATTGTAAATAACTAATGCCATAACATTAGCTGTCATATCGAGTCATTTGAGAATCTATTTAACTTTGAATTTTGATATAAAAATAAATTTTAATACGAAATCCGATTAATATTTAATATAGTCTATTGTTTGCTTATAATCGAATACATGTTTAATATATAATGTATAAATTTATACCGTAAATATATTTTTCTTCGGAATCTTCATTAAGTTGAATGTGTATATTTTCTCAATTTAAATAAGCGTTTATCAAAATAAAAATTTAATAAATAATTTAGAAAAATAATTCCGATACAATTTGTTTAGTATGTTCTGGATTGTTAACCTGGTAACCAATAGTAGTGGGATCCGCGAAAATTTCATAATCATTACCACCGGGAAACGTCTTGTCCCCGAAGAAATAAATTTTGTCGTAGTCATCCTTAAGGAATCGTAGGCAATATGTTTTATCCCATCCTTTGGGGAACACGTCAAAACTAATTTGTCCGCCAATCGCATAAACGAGTCCAAAATCATGTGAAAACTCTTGGTTAAGCGCCGCCACAAATGTTTCTCTCACTTTATGCTGCGAATCGTAAGCGTTAAACTGTTCCCTTTCTGTTTGCGAACAGCTTCTGCCAACTGGACATATATTGATGAGTCCGTTACGAAACTCAACAAAATTTCCACGTTTTACTGGAAGTTTCAATTGCGACATATAATTGAGACAAAAATTGATAACTTGCTGAAGTTTTTCTTCGCCCATAAAGTTCAAAATACTTTCTTTGCGCACAAGTGAACCCGCTTTATACGCAACCAAACCATTTTCGGCGAACACATAATCATACATTTTTACAAACTCGTCTATACTTTCTCCTTTGGTAGACATTTGTCCGGCAATTTTCTCTAAATCAGAGCCACCCACCAAACCAACGGCAACTTTCTCTTTCAGTTTCAGCATAAACTGTTCCATATCGCTAGTGATATCTTGTCTGGAATTAGTGAGCGTTCCGTCGATGTCAAACAGACATATCGTTCTTTCATTGTCTGACATTTTAGTATTCACTCAAAAGTTTTATATTCAATCAGAATATTATTAGTTATTATATTTTAATATAAATGAATATAAGTTTGCGCGTTTGTTCCAATTATAGTGGGAAAGTTATCAGAAATACGGTTGTTTTACGTGCACTCTATTTATTGGTTGTTTAGTAAATTAATTACTGTACAATATGTTTACAAAAACTTTATAGAAAAAATGCAGTTGTTTGGTGAATACCACGTACACGAACATCATCTATAGATACGTGTATCCAAAGTTAAATAGGGTGTTAAACACATAAGGGATACTGTGGTTACGGTGTATTAGCATTGTTTCGCACAAAATTTACTGAAACATTAATCGAATTTTGATTGGAAAACGTTTGAGATTATCTGATAAGAATTATTTGGATTCCTCGATCTATACTCTAATTATTAAATAAATTTCCAATAATTCTAAATTTATAATAAAGTTTAATTTGGAAATGTAATATTTGTCCATAAATTATTAAAAATATTTTGTCGCTGAATAAAAACTACATTATTCCCAAATTTTTTCTATTAATTCAACACAATAGGTTTTTAAAATTTTGCAATTTTTAAGATTTTTGATTAATAATTTCCGTTTGGATTACTTTCATTCTTTTCTTGCATAAGAAAAATATTATAATCATTTTTTTACTCTTTAACCAAAGCCAAAGAGTATGTTTAAAGTTCTTTGCCAAATAAAATTCATCACACTATTCTCAATTTTCGAACCACAATAACCAAATGTGTTTAGAATTTTAATTTGTATAAACATGAAACATAGTAATGACTATCACACTTCGTACAATTTTTCCACTCCGCTAATTTGTTTATTTACTAAATAAATTCTTCGAAGTAATTTAAATAGAAAAAACTTGAGTCACTAAAGCACAAGCATTATTTAGTGCGTCTATTCCTTCATCAGTCTGTTCGCAATCAGCGCTTCTGTCATCATTGAGTTTTTAAACTAATATATTTATTTTAGTATAAATTTGTATTAACCTTAAAAAAATGAACGTTTTAATGTGCGGCTATTAATAATTTTTTTAACTTTCAATCATAGTGCAACAAATTTAGAGAAGCATTAGTATATTGCGCCGCATTGTGTGCCATAAACTACATTTGGTTTCCACATCACAACGTGTGTGTTTATGTATGTGGCGTTTGCTGCAAATATTTTGTTGATACCGTATTTGATTAAATCATTTGGGATATATTGATAACATAAACGATTAGCGATGCCATTACATCACTTTCTAGCGCCAGAAATCCAAGACAATGTTAGCGGTTGGGGTCCATGTTCTGTACCCGAACAGTTCAGAGACATGCCATACCAGCCATTCTCCAAAAGCGATCGCATCGGAAAAGTATTCACTCCAACATTGTTCTTAATCAAATTATTCCAATTAATGGTTATTTACTAATGATAGGTCGCTGACTGGACTGGAGCCACATATGCGGACAAACGGATGGCAAGTTAGTACTAAGTTTCGCGCAGTTTAAACGATAATTAAATACTTTTTTGAGCCAAAACTATAAGAAAAATTGAAATTTCTAACAGATAAATATCAGTCGCAATTTGGCGGTGGAGGACAATACTCGTACTATCAAGAAGACGATGAAAGTTCGTATCAGTTGGTGGACACCGCTCGCGCTGTCAATAAGATGCAGAGAGGAAGACTAAGAATGGGACAGGTTATCATCAATTGCTATAATTATTGATATTTTATTTAATTTATAATAAATAATAATTTAATATTAACTTTATGATAGCGTAATATGAGAGGTCGTGGAAATAAAGGCGGTCAACAGCAGATGCAAGTTCTGTCACGCGGTGTGAGGGGTCGTGACAGAGGTAATACATCGGGTAGAGGTAAATGGCAGAAACAAATCAGACAGAAGTACGACCAAAAAGGACAAGCGGCTCAAAAGAAAAGGGACGCTTCGGTTGACGTAAGACCCACATGGAAAATCATCGAAGAAATGGATTTTCCGCGTTTGGGAAAACTAACTCTTCCCGCTGTCAGCGATGGTAAAGATATATACACGTGCGGTGCTCTCGAGTATTACGATAAAGCTTATGATCGCGTTACGTGTAAAAATGAAAAGAGATTGACGAGAGTTAATCGAATATTTCACAAAGTGACCACAACCGATGATCCTATCATTAGGCAATTGTCTAAAACAGATGGAACTGTTTTTGCAACCGACGCTATAATCGCCACATTAATGTGTACCACGCGTTCCGTTATTTCTTGGGATATCGTTGTTCAAAGAGTTGGAAATAAGTTATTTTTTGATAAACGCGACGAATCAGAATTTGATTTGTTAACGGTTAATGAAACCGCTGCTGAACCTCCATATTATCACGAAGACGGAACTAATAGCATCAATTGGCCACGAAATTTAGCGCTTGAAGCCACGTTTATAAACCATAACTTTTCTCAGCAAGTATTAAAAACCGGCGAAGAAAAATATGAATTTCCAAATCCGAATCCGTTTTTGCAAGACGACGAAGAGGGGGAAATCGCTTCTGTGGCTTATCGCTACCGAAAATGGGATTTGGGTGATGGCGTGGAATTAGTTTTGAGGTGCGAACACGACGCTGTATTGACTGGTCCTAATGGCGAAACACAGTTTATTAATATTAAGGCTCTTAATGAGTGGGATCCAAGAGTGAGTGCAAATTTTTGCTTCTTTGTCGTATGTCTATAAATGGGAAATGAATTACAGATATCTGGAGGCATTGATTGGCGTCAAAAACTTGATGTGCAAAGAGGAGCGGTATTAGCGAATGAACTAAAAAATAATTCGTGCAAACTCGCTAAATGGACAGTGCAGGCACTTTTGGCTGGATCTGATCAAATTAAATTTGGGTTCGTCAACAAATATTTCAAATACGTATAACTTTTTTTCCTAATATTCATAATCATTAAAAAATAGCTACGTTTCTCGCGTTCACTTTCGAGATTCGAGTAAACACGCGATATTAGGCACACAACAATTCAAGCCAAGAGAGTTTGCGGATCAAACAAACTTGAATATGGATAACGCGTGGGGTGTTTTGCGCTGTATTATTGATGTGTGCATGAAATTGAAAGAAGGAAAATACTTGATCCTTAAAGATCCGAATAAGCCAACATTATTGCTGTACGATATTCCTGACCACACTTTTGAAACTGACGAAGAGGAGGAATCTGACGACGATGACGATGACGACAATGGTTAGTTAGTCATAACGCTGTTTTGATTCATCAATTTCATATTAATTCGCTTCTCTTATCTTTATTTTACAGAACAACCTGAAGTCTAATACGCTTATTATACCGTATTTTGTCTTTTAATTTTGTTTGTAAAATTTACTTTAGATATTTTGCATTCATTGAAGATTTAATATTCATGTTTTAAGATTTTTTTTCAAATAATGAGGAAATGTGGTACAATGTAATAATAATGATTCATAAATAAACGATGTTATCAATTTAATATAATATAATTTTTCTTTTTTTTAATTGATGTACAAACTATGTAAGCGTATGCAAGTAATATAAAAAATATTTTCAACAAATAACAACTCTTTAAATAACACAAAAAAAACCTTTGACATCACATCCACATATTGTATTGCATTCAGACTTATGTGTATTTTTAACGTTAAGAATGGTAATTAACACCGTAATAAAAATTTTATTAAAATAATAACTTAGATATTTATGAAATAAATAATCGAATATCACTTTAAGCCAATATTTGCCATCAATTGTTCGTATACAGTCCAAGACATAGCTGCTACAAGTGTACGTCTAACCATTCGCGGCAGAAGACCGCGAAACATGCCTTTAAACCCATTCGCCTTTAATATAAGTAATATTGTCGCCATTAATGATGAAAATTCTTTCGGGTAAACTTGCATTCGAGTTTTCACCTTTAATATACAGAATATTAAATAATTGAAAACTATGGTAAGAAAAAGTTTGTTGGACTCACAACATCCATGGGATGCGTTACAACAGATGCCATTAATCCGGCATTAAGGCCACACATAAATGTCAGTAAAGATGTGATGGAAGTTGAATTTGGGGGTGAATATGGAAGTACTAGAGTTTTCATTTGCGAATAAAACATAAAATAAAGGCCAGAAAATGGTGCGTCACGCATGAGAGTTGGCGCTAATCCGCTAAACAGTCCTTTCGCGCCTTCGCTTATATAGGTATGGCGTACTGCTTGAGACACGCTATTATACGCGAATATACCACTTTCGTAACGCGTTTTTACCACTGTAACTGGTAATAAAACGGCTACACTGAATGATCGCGCGATCACACCAATGCACAAGTTTTCCACCGCTTTTGGTTTTCGATTATGGCATAAATGAGTCTTCAACCACTCCAATGAACAAAAATAAAAGCCAACTCCGGGCGCACATCGTATTAATGACTAGAATAATGAATATTTTGTTTAAATCGAAATTTAGTTTACCGAAAATAATGAATATTTTTTAAGTAAAAATAATTACAGGCGTCGTTCCTCTCCATAATCCAGTAATTTTTTCGTCTTTAACCACTTGAAAAACCAAAGGCACGATACGCGACGATGATATGTTCACACCGTTACTAAATTTAATAATTTATAGACTTATCATTATTCATACATTAATTAACAAGTTTTTAGACATACGTCTGCATTGAACATGTCTGGAGTCGTGTTTTCACCAAATCAAACCTAAATACATAAATGTGTCATCCATTTAGTTAACTAGATTTTTATTTCAATTATTAATTGACTTACGGTTGAAACAAAATAGCGGAACACGAACCACTTAGAGATCCAGCAAACAGTGACTTTAATGTAGGATTCTGTCATAAAAAAAAACAAACAATTATAGTAAACAAAAAAAATCCAATACGATTATAATTTAAAATTTTCTTTTTCCCGTTATTTACCAATTCATGATGAAAATATGTTGGTTTCGATGTCGAAAAAGTCATCGAGAACTTAAAATTTATTAACAGATAGAGAGGAAAAGTCTGGATAAATAGCTGTGGTTTGCGATGAAAACGAGATAACAAATCAATAGAGTGAGATACTGTGACACTGTTTTTATGGATAAAACTGGATTTGTTTAGTTTGCGTCGCCTTCAAGTCTGCATTGATCTTATTTGGCAATACGTGACATCATTGCGTCATTTAAGCCAATCAGTGATCATAATGCATAAAAACTTTTAAACTAAATATTTATCGCAAAATTATAATTTTCTCCCTTATCAATACAAATTTCTACATTTTTCCAGCATTCCTTTAATTGCGAAACTTTATTTTGCATGCGTTTATTAAGTGCGTTTAATCGTTAGTTTTTTTACTTTTAGTTGTTTCTAGTCTTTTTTATGTCTGCAATTGATTCAGGGTATTACCCTATTATGTAACTTTTGACTTTATTGAACAAAATAAGGATTTCGCTCATCGATAGATCAGTGTCCCACACTGTGACTACGATTAACGAAGATATGTTTTTCTTAATTTTCTAGAAAAATAATATATATCCCTTAACAACAACAATTTCGATTGCTTTTATCATTTTGTTTTTTTTCGTTTTGTTTGTCGATATTTGTTTGCAATTTATTTATTTAAATTGTTTATCATTGCAAAGTTTAATAAATCGATGACATTACATAATGCGATCAATAAAATCAAATTTTATTCTATCGTTCGATAAACTCCCAAAAGAATAAAAATTTTGATGAACAACATAATAAACTCAGTTTAATAGGAAAGCTCGAGAATTTTGAACGTTTTTGACTCCTAATTTTTAGCTAAAAATTAAACTTAAAATAAGATGATCTATGTCCCCCTAATATTAATTTTGGTAATCTAGTAATCTAAAATCTTGGGTTCCCAGAAGGGGATTAAGAAGGGTTGACCCCTACACTAAAATTTATAAAGTTTAATGACAGATAAATTTGAAAAATTCTGAGCAATTTATAAAATTTTAAAATTTAACAACTTTTAGACCAATTTTACAATAGTATATTAAGGCTTAGTCTATATATAAAATTTTTAGGTATGCTCCAGCTCCGAGTCTTTCAGGTCTTTGCCTAAGACACGAACACGGACTTTAACTCCTAGGATAGATTAAAGATTCTGTTTACAATAGATTTGTGTGACCAGAACTTAGACTCGGGACCTCAATTCAAACTTGAACCCTGACTTTGGGATATATGTATACTTTGGTTCTTACAATATACAATATATGTATACTTTGGTTCTCTGTGTTTCTTTTGAAATTCTGTTTTAAAACATTGTAAAAATTAAAACTGTTCACGGGCACAACTTTTGCAACCCGAGAAAAACCTTCGACCTAAGGATTCAAACTAAAAAGAATTTAATAATGTGTAACCCGAAAATGTTTCATATTCCAAATTTTAAGTCTTGACTATATGAAAATATCGCTTGTTTTATCTCAAAAAATCTCAATAAGATTAAGTTTTTATTGTTTTCAAAAGCGAAATTATATTATTTATGCAAAGCAATGGCTTTGAAGTGAAAGCATTGTGTCATGAAAGCGAAAATTTTGAGAGCGCTCGACATGAGAGCGAAAATATTAATATAATTATATCTCTATACAAGCATTTTGCATGTTATGCGCATTTTAAATTTTTAAAAATTAAAAACAAATTGTGACATGGAGTAGATTGTGTTATTATCAGACGGCTGATTTTTGGTTAGAACAAAATAAGAAATTTGGAGGTTATTTGGGAACAAAAATTTTAAAATTTGGGAATATAAAAAACATAATTTCATTAGAATAAGTTATTATAATTTTAAATTAAGAGTTTCTCAATATTTTCTTCGGTCGAACTTTCTCTTTTTTGGTCTTAATATGTTTGTAAACGAAAAACTTAGCTCAACTGCAGCTGAATTTAATGGTGCATAAAATAATTTTTGTTTCAAACTAACATCTGTTGAATTTTTCAAATTTGTCAAATCGAGATTTTTTAAATTTGAATCTTTAAGCTTTAATTTAAATTTTTTAAAACTTCATCACTAATATTGATTTGTTCTTCAAATTTTAGTGTTTGATACAAATTTTTTCAATAACATTGATATTTGGTTAAATAAACATACTTTTTGAAAATTTGGTGGTTATATCGAAATTTTAACAAATTTGGTGTTTTTGGGAAAAATTGGGATTTAACCTTAAATCCACCGTCTGGTTATTATAATTGGGGCGTGAGGTAAGATTTTGTTATTAAAATTTATGTCGCGTGGAGAATAAACATTAAATTTGTATATCTACTGTAGCTCCACGCCTCATATCTAAAAATTTAAAATACCCATGTTTCATAATTATTTTATTTAAAGTACACGACGCCACTATAATATGTAAAAAATACGCCTATAGAATAAAATTATTATTATTTTTGCTTTAATACAATACCATAATTGTTTGTCAAAATTTGCGGTTTCAACTCTGTGTTTCATTAAGGAGTTTTTTCAACCCAAATTTAACCGAAAAGAACAGCCCCTTTATTGTACATCACAAGAGCAATAAATTTTAAACAAAAATATTCACATATAATGTCTCCAATTGCTTTTTAGCGATTCTAAATTTATTACGTTAGTAATTATAACTTTAATGTTTCCATGTACAGCATTGATCATATTGAACGCACCATAGTAAAAACTTTAACCAATAGGAAAAATGCGGAAAATTCAAATTTGTTCATAGTACGATAAGGGATTAACTGTAAGAACAAAAGGGATTAACTTTTAGGCCAATACTATGCTTCCCTATGGTGCGTTCAATATGTTCAATGCTGTACAATGTAAACCGGAATGGGTATGACTTTCAAGATTTTAGGTTTGCGTCTCCTTATATCGAGCTCGTGCTCTAAAATTTTTATGGTTTTGCGGTCTAATACAATTAATAGAATAAACTAAATGCGCAAAATTTATAATCATATTTAAGCTAAATTAACGCTCGTTTGAAACAGCGCTAGAGAGCATATTAAAAGTAAGCGTAGAATGTACTGTATTAAGGAAGCGTGAGCGCGGAGGCGAGCATTTATCGGGATTCATGCATAACACGTTAACGGGTAGAGGTTAATCAATAAATAGGGTAATTTGAAGTTTATTAATATCGCTTCTGGTTCTGAAACTTTGAAATTTTGACCAAATCTCATTAAGATGGCATGAATGCTGTATATTCTCATAAATTTTGCGGCAAATTATACCAAAATTATCTAAAAAATTATAATAATGTTCAAATGTTTTCTTACCATTTTATTCAGTGATGTGGAAAAAATTACGATAATTTAAATTCTTAAACTCGTTATATCCACCAACTTCAATAAATACAGTGTAAACAATGTATTCGATGAAATTTAAACAAACATATATAAACTATTTTTTATATTTAATAAACAATCACGTGTATATTAATCTTAAGATTAAAAAACAATTCACGAGCTACTCTAATGCGTTAGCTGTCTGTCCTATTTCGCAATTCTCATATGTTAGTTTGTATACTGGGATCGAAGCCGGAAATTTGCTTGAGAGCTTATCATATGATTTTTAAATATAAAATTTATCAAATCTTTTTTATATAATCCTCACCACAAAAAATAAAGGGCTAAATATTATCGATTTCTGAGTCATTAGTTAACTAAAAGGATGCCTAAAGTCTATCGATAATGCACTAACACTTTCTACTGTGCAGTATGTTAAATAAAAATACTTTTATAATCAGTACGCACAACGCTCGAGTGAATGGCGAGCTCGGGCTGAGTGTGAAAATCACTGTTTATAATATCACTTTTCCTTAATTCTATTTTACGTTTTGAAAGGTATATGATTAGACTAGTAAACTAGTACCCAAAATGTCGAGTTCTGGACAAATACCAGACAAATTTGCCGGCTGGGTTTAGGCTTAAACTTATCCGGTTTTAAGTTTTTTATTACATAACCCGACTTTCATAAAAAAGATATAAACAAAAATTTAGAAAAACACTTGCCATTTTTAAAAATAGAACTTTATTTATAACTAAATAATAGTTATTGATTATAAAACTACTACAATTTTTAAATTATATGGCATTTTTGCTAAAAATTATGACATTTGCTTAAGATGGATGGGTCGGTTGGGTCGGTTGGGTCGGTTGGGTCGGTTGGGGTTCAACGATCTCGCGTTCGAGTCCGGTTAAACCCTGCCGGGTTCGGGTCGGATTCCGAACTTGTTATCGATTTACGAGCCTAGTGGTGATCATAAATTATGATCACCACTTCTTTTTCAAAATGTAGTTAATTTTTTTAAGCTTTTAAGTTTATTTTAAATAATTTTTCTGAGGCTCGACACTTTTACTCAGGCAGGATTAAATAAGAAATTAACTTACTTGAGTTAAATACGAAAAATTTTTATTTAACACATTTATAACGTAAACAAAGTTCGGTTATTCTAATCTATTAATACATCAAAAGTACTAAACTTAAGCAAACAAAAACAAAGTTTTTTATCATAAAATTAAGCTGATGACATATTGGCAAATTTGAGCGCGAAAACAAGTTTTTTATCGGCGTTTTGTCTCAACCTATCGGACCTAAGTTGGGTCAAAATTTTTTAACTATTTAACTCTCTACTAAAAATGATAATCTTCTCTTGTTGTCTAATTTCTCGCGTTTATTACAATCATTTAATATGCAGAGCTCTCACGTACTAAAAGTAACTGAATTAGAGATATTAAGCTTGTTTTGGATATAAAGCACAAGAGATGTTTTCCACGTTTAGTTAGCAATCAAAAACCGTCTCAAATCTCAATTTATAAATAATTGGTAAAATTTATTTAATTCGATACAAAAAAATTACATCAATAAATTATTTTTAAAAATATACGGTATATATAATAAATATACACTAAATATATATGCGTTTTTAATGATACAATTTATTAAAATGGATATTCAAGTTTTATATATTATAATAAAATGTCAAAAAGTATTGTATTTTATATTTCTGATTATCAATTAATTATTATTATTATTTCAATGATCGCCAAAACAAAAAAATAATTTAGTTAGAATGTAATCTTTGGATTTATTATTAGGAACTTGATATGACTCGAAAAAAAACATTTATTCTATATATAAAACGGATTAATGATACGAATATGTTGATCACAATTCGTCAAAACTAATTACTTCCTCTGGCGTTCTTTGAGTAATGCAATCACGCACTGATTCTAATATAACTCTCACTCTCCGATCTAAGGCGACAAAGTGTGCTTCGCTTAGTATTGGATTCACTGGATCTCTAAGCATTGATTTTTTCATTTGATCTTTAATGAGAATATTAATTGTATTATGAAAAATAAGAAAATAAAAGCAATAATAGTTACACATAAATTTTTACTATGTTATTTTAATTACTTTTTTTAAAAATATATCAAAAATTTTGTTAAAGCTATCCTCTAATTTTTCTAAATTTTTCTTCGTTTCATTGTAAAAATGATATCTCGGAATTTTAATTAAAAAATTCTAGTATGCTATAACAAAAATTTTTAAACAATTTTAGATGAATCGTTGTGTTAACGTTTAGTATATAGCGATCAATAAGTCTACATTGTGTTGGGTGTAAAACTGTGTCAGATAATGGCATTTGCCATCAATTTGGCGAAACCCTGTCTTAAATTTAATTCAATTTTCGAACAAATAAACGAGTTAAAAAATAATAAATACCACTTAAACTTAAAGGTCCATCATTAAAGTTAATAAGTGTACGTAATGTCGATTGGCGTATTGTGCAGCATTGAGTGATTGGTGCCAATATGGACATTTCATCGTGATGTGGCTGACCAAACCTAATCATCATTCAGTAAAACTTTATTATCAACTTTTCAATTTCTCATTAATAGACATTTAAATTAGTTTGATTGAAGCTAAACAAATTCAAACATTATATCAAGCGCTGCTTACAACCTCAAAACACGCTCATAATTCTATTTTCAATCAATAAAATGTTTTCAAGTGAATGTATTTCAAAAAGACAAAATTTTTTTTAAAAGTTTGGGTTAGACTGATAAATCTATCATCCTTTGTGTGATCAGACCGATATTCGATTTTAAAGTTAATGGCATGGTTTATATCAATTTAGTGTCTTTTAGAAATCTGTCTAATAAAAAATACAATTTAATATACTTTATAGAGATCAAAGAAATGAGTTAAATATATAAAATCTGATAACATAGGCAAAATACAATATTTAAAATTAAATTATAAAATAAAATCTGAAAATTTATTTAGACTATATCGGGACTGATTTGTATGTTAAACTTTGGGCTCGCATATACGGGCTCGGGTCGAAAAATGTTAGGATTTCGCGCCATAGTTTGAAACGATGCGTGTTTGATAAGAATGTTTGGACAATATGTAAAGTATTTAAACATATATAAGCTTATATACCATACCCTCTTCCGTGATCTAAATGTAGCGGAAAAGTATCATTACCAAAGTGCTTAAATGTTTCGTAATGATGTCTATCCATGTTTCCAATAAGAAAGTCTAGTATTGCCATATCGATCAAATCTAATAATCGTCTTCCTTCATTAAATGGTGCCATTTTTTTCACTACATTATCACAATAAGATGGATCTGTTTCCCAAACTGCTTTTCTACGTTTATGATACGAACGTCTATAAGGATGTCTCCAGATCTAGCATAAGATTTTTTAAAAGTTGATCGCATTAATGCTATTCAAGTTTATTTATATACTTTTATTTCAAATGGATCGACAAGTAATTTTTCATTAACAATGATTTAAAGTATTCTAATGCAAAGTACAGTACACACTGTACTGTATATTATCAATATTTACAATAAAACTTTATTCATATTTAAGAAGATTAAGAATGAACGCAATCTCTAAGTAATGTTCATAGAGTCAGATCATCGACTTATCGACTTTGTTTAATCTTGCATTGGATTTCTATGTGAATATAGCATCTTTATAACCTGTTTCAAAGTTTGGTAATGTAAATTGACATTACGTCTTACTGCGTAACTCGTAGGCATTAACACACAATCTATTTATAACCCAATTATATTCGTTTCATCCCATTTCATAGAAGTCTCATTTACCGAACGCTCTTTCACTGGTGTTATATTATTTATTACAGCGTACAGCTTAAATAGATAACAACAGGTTTAAGTGGATTTAATATACAGAAGTTTTCAAATTAAAACAAGAACGAACCTTAAGAAGCGTTCGCTTTACAAAAGAACAATTTTAATGCTAGTTTATTCGGGATTTTTTCATTATTACTTATTTCTGAAATAAATCTCGAATAAAATTAACAAAGAAATGTTGAACAAGTTTTGGGGGAGACAGATATAACTCTACATTTGGATCCCAACATTACGTTGACAAATCCTTAACGAGCTAAGAATAATAGTATTTTTTTAATCTATCAAAAACCGGCATTACTAACTCGTAAGCAATAATAATATAAACTTAATGTTGCGGAAACAATAAATCATAGTTTTAATTCTACGCATTCGGTGCTTATATTTGGGAGACACTTGTCTCAAAGTAAAGGATGCGAGAGAGGAGATGCAAGTTGTAGGCAATAGAATTGTAATGTATTGAATTTTAAAATAAGATCGATACGGTAGTAAAGTATGAGTTTTGCTTTTCAATTTAGATAGTTTTTGGTCCCTTAACAATCGCACGCTATCTTTATTTAATATTATTTTATGCAAAAGATTCATCTAATAAAAAGTTCATAAAGCATTCAATATCAATACGGAATATTCCCTGATTATTTAAGTCTGGTTGTGAGTTATTTCAATTTAAATCCGAGCTCATTGAATTCAAACGTCGAATTCCCAGTTAATATGCGAGTTATATTTTTAAAAATATAAATAAATACGGATTATTTCAATAAAATCTCTTAAATAATATAGTATCTGCAGACAGATAGAAAAACAATCCCAAATCCATACAAGTCTATCTGACTTTTGCGACGTCAATAAAAAAATAATATCGACCGAACACTAGTTTAAATTATTCACACAGACCTAATTCAAAAATGAATGCTTTCATCTTATTTACACTATGTTTTAAACTATGTAAAGTTATTTCGCAGAATTATTATGCGCTTAGAATTAAATTAATTCTTCACTTGAAATTTTTTTGTTATTCTGTCAAAAAAAATCAAAATAAATTCAAATAAAATGTAGCGAAGATGTAAATTAAGTGCAAATAGAATTTCATTTATCTTTAGAAAACTTGTTAGAAAACCATATTTTGATTTATGATTTTCGTTTCCGACAAGTTTTGGGTTCGAATTAGTATCTATTTATTTTCACTATTATTTAGTTATTAGATGTTGTGACAGATATTACCAAAAATGAATATAATCAAAATCATTTATTAGATTTGAATATAGATTTTTTTTGTTTCTTTTAGTATAAATAATATTTATTGTCAAAATAATAAACTATTTATGGTTGAAGTTTACAGTAAGTGTGCATAAAATAAATTGTGTTTAAAATTATAGAGAAGGGATATACAGCATCACATTTTGGGTTACTGTTAGTAGTGATGCACAAAAGTCAAAAGTTAAGAATTTTGCTTAACTCTTAACCTTAACTCCTGAAAATTTTTTAACTT
>JAQIXJ010000790.1:0-27236 GCA_034700185.1 Phthiracarus laevigatus | reverse complement strand
ATTTACTTTAGCAGTTTGTTAATCATTACATAAATACAAGAACAGCACATTTCATAGCACTTTTTTTTGTAAATTAATGCATTGTTATGTAATAAACCTTCAAAGATTTTAAACCCGTGGCAAGATGCAAACCTAATAAATAAAAGAAATAAGGGAAAATCCTTTATGCAGGGTGTCCCAGACTTTGAAGGTCTGGAGGCGGTCTCGTATTCAAATTTCAAGGGGAGTCAAATTCATCAGATTTAAGCGACAATTTTATGGGATTTTCGGCAAAAGTGCCGTTTTCATGAAAAAATTTCCATTTTATGACCAGATTTTCATGGTGGTATAAAAGCCCCTGTCCAGCCCTCTCTAGGGTACCCTGTCTTTATCAATAAAAAACTACTAGCAGACAAACAGACAGACGGATAATCTATATTCAAAAGCATAATTAAAGCATGAAAAAATAATTAAAAATTTAAGTTCAAGTTAAAATAGCTTAATTTTAACTCTTTAAATTTATTAATTTTTTCTTCTCGCCATATTTTCCTTTAATAATGAAAAGTAACTTATGATTAGAGAGTCAAAATAATAGCATTTATAGCATATAAAAATAGCTCTATAAATAGCATTAATAAATGACCAAAATAGCAGTTAAAATAGCATTTATATTTTTACAAGCTCGATACGGTCATATCTGACTTTGCAAAGTTAGCTTAAGTAATTATATGGTCGCTTACTTCGTTCACTCGCTCCCATTATTTTATTTTACTTTTATAGAAAATTGTTTAAAGTTATACATTTTAAAAAAACGGCATATGCATGTTCTTAATATAATAGCCCCAAAAGCGGTAGATACCACTTAAGTTATATTTTGACATTTTAACCTGAATTTTGAACCTTTTAATCTAAGTTTTTGACTATTTTGCGGCTGATTATCCATAAAATACGACAAAAATGCGTCAGATGCCACTAAATTTTAACCAAAATTTTAGTCATTTTTGCCTAATTTTGCCTATTTTGACCAGATTTTAGACAGTTTTGATACTAAAAATTACTTTTATACAGCAAATTGGGGCAAAGAAATCTGAACCTTAATTTTGACAAATTTTGTTTATTTTAACCAATTTTTTTGCTCTTTTTTGACCTAACTTTTGACTATTTTGGCCATATTTTAGACAATTTTGACCTAATTTTTGAGACAATTTTGGACATATTAGTCCATTTTGACGCTTTTTATCCAGTTTTGAACTTTTTTCGTCCATTTTAACTTGAAAATCCCTTTATTAACATAAGAAATAGGTTTATATCTTTTAATTAACATAAGAAAATGGCAAATTCCCTTTATTTAAGTAAAAATCAAATTCCCTTTATAAGATTAAAGAGTGCACAGACAGACGGACGGACGGACAGACTGAATACCCAATCCATATATCTGAAATTTGCAAATTCAGATAAAAAAGTAAGTTACATTATGTTAAAGTATAATGTAACTTACTTTTATATTAACATTTTCGAAATATTCATTAATTCATTTTATAATGAAATTTTAATTTTTTTTGAAAAATATGAGGAAGGGGTAAAGAACTACTCAGATTTAAACGATAATTTTTCGATTTCAACAATAATAGCATTTATTAGCATTTATCATTAAATATAGCAATTAATAGCATTTATAAATGGAGCTAAAACGACTCGAAACTATGTAATTCGTGCACATACTGTATAACAATTTTATACTTCAAATTTATGAAACAAAAAAGTAGCATTTGCTTATCTTTTTTACTCTCTACTTATTATTAACATCAAAAAGATTCCAACAATGATAGGCTCATTTACAATTCAAAATTCTATATAAAAACCAACAAATTTTGTTAAGCATTATTTTAATTTATTTATTACATGCGCATTTAAATTCCTAAATTAGCGCATAAACTTTTTTTGTTTTTGACCTATTATTTTTAAGTTCAAATACACTTTATTAATTATTTATAATGATTTGGCTAAACCATGCGTCACCGGATATAATAATTTCCAACCCATCACATCCAAACCGTTCACTGCTTTTGCAAGTATTTACGCATAAGCTATTATAAAAATACTCATTAATACTTAATTGAACGCGTTATTTCTATTCGATACGAGTGCAATTGGAGCAATATTTATTTAATCTAAATACAATTGATTCGATCGATTCACTTTGCTACTATTTTCGTTTAACTAACGTGATTATGCTATAACAAATAGTTACGAGAACAAATTTTTAATGAATTGCAGTACTAATAACCTATAGAATTATACAGATGAATGTTTAAAATAAATTGAACAACACCTTATAGATAGGCTAGACGGTTTTTTTGTTTTAAAGAGAAAACATGGACCCGGTACTTATCTATTTTGGGATTGAACATTAATTTATTTGCAAAGGAGCCCGAGTATTTTAAATCGGCAATATTTTATGATTTTTATAACCATACAGTAATTATACTCTGTACATTTCTATTTTTAAGGAGCAACATTTTTGTTTAAATAGGATTTTTTTCGGTTTAGTATTTGCATATTTGTTTTTAAAAAAATAAAATACATATAAAAAACAAGAACGACACATTCATAGAGAGCTCATTTTTCTTAAGTTAATGCATATTTATGTGACAAATATATTAGTTTCTCAGCCAAAATGGAAAAATGGAAAATCCCTTTATTAAAATAAGAGATTGGTGAAAACCCTTTATTGATATAAAACTGCGAACAAACAGACAGACAGACAGACAGACAGACATGGTCAAATCCATAAGCTCGCCTTTTTCTTATTAGTGAGCTAATATCTATGTTTAAAATGTACCTACAACAATAAATTATATTTTAATATTTTATAAATTTATTATTATTCAATAGTTTTTTCATTGGGAACCTGACTTGAACCTTACTCGAATTTAGAGGCTATTCTACAAAACCTGGACCTTTTAAAGTTTTAAGCATTTGAACTTGAACATAAACCTATAAGGATTTTGAGATTTTAGTCCTTAAAAGTACTAAAGCTAGGAAGTTCTTGAAAAACGTCAATGAAAAATTAGGAAAATTGTAAAATCATAATATAACATAAATCATTTATAACCTATTAAAGCTAATATTAATATACATTCAATATTTAACACGAAATTATCAACTCATCAATAATTTTTGTAATAATTATTATAAAAATTAGAAACAAATTCTAAAAAATATTAATTTATAAAAATAAATTCATATTATGATTCAATATGTTGTAATTCCTTCGGAGAATTTTAATTATTTAGTCAAAGAGTTTTTGGGATAAAATCACAGAGTTTGCAAAAAAAATCCTTTATTCTTAAAGAATATTTTACTTCCATCTACATATGATTAAGTACCGATTATGATTACACTATATACTACAATTTAATGTAATTAATTTACATAAAATACTTTAGTAAAGCAATGCAAAGGATAGTTTTTTTTGTGTATTAGCATCAACAAAAAATGAATTTCTTGCCTTATAATCACTAACATTTTCATTAGACTAAACAAATAAAAAAAAGCAGTCATTCGTGTTTTATGCAAATATAAGCTTAATTGTAATTTTTTTATGGTCACACGCACAGCATGTCAAATCTAGCCGAGAATGAGCTTAAACAATTTAATTAAAGTCTAGTTTATATTTTTGGAATGTGTAACCAATAAAATAACCGTTTTTTGTGACTAAAAATTATATTTATGAATGTAAGCGAATTATACTTATGCTATAATATGATTTAATTTTCAAAAAAAAATTTGAATTAGTAAATCAAAAAATTGTTTTAATTATTATATAAAATATTATACTATTTTAGATAGTAAATATTATAATTTTAATTATAATTAGTACTTTTACTACATAAAATAAATTTTAGTAAAAGTACAACACAATCGTAATCATTTTTAAACAATAAAATAAAAGAAAGTTTTCATAAATTCGCTTAACAAGTTGGTATTTATTAAATCAAGAGATGGTTTTAAAGTATACTAAATTTTAAAAAATCTAAATCAAGTTTAGCCTACCGTAGTTTTATAACCACTAAAAATTTAAGTTTTTACTACCAAATAATTCCCAAATATGATGATTTGATATTCCCAAAAATCACATCAAATCCAAATTACCAACAGTTGTGATTTATTGAAAACTTTGGTCACTATTAAAATTATTTGATCCAAAATTAATCAAAATTAAATTGAAATTTATAATCGCAAAAAATGAAAATGATTTAACTTTTAATGTAACTGTTCATCCCAAATATATTTGATTTTGTTTAAAATCAGAAAATACAGCTTAGAGCTGTTAAAAGTTTCGCGATTATTTGATTACGTTTTATAAAAATTCATATTCAATTATATGAAAGATTCAAATATTATTCAATATCTTATTTTGCATGCGAAAAATTCTAGTAACACACAACAATGATTAAAAATCGGTAACACATATTTTTCTAATAATTATTATGCAAATCACATTCTTTTTTATTGCTTTTACTCAATCGCTTATTATAGCTAAGGCTAACTAAACGTCAAATGCTTTCGTGACTAATAAAAGCAACTAAATAGGGAATAAAGTATTTAATTCGCCAAAAATTGGGTCAATTCACAAGTATTCACAACTACATCACGAATAAAATTTTAATTAATAACTCGAACAAAAATTAAAGAGATATTTTTAGACTTCAAAACAAATACTGTTTAACTTTATTCGCTCAAAAAAACATTAAACGAACAGATGTTTTCCATACAAACGTCGAAAGTATGTTGAATGCGAAAAAAATCGAAACTAATTCACGCAAACAAACGATTTTTGACAGCAATAATGCTATTCTTATTCATATAATAGACACGCAAAATATTTTAAATACGCATTTACACCCGGTTACGCAGTTCGGGTGTTTTTCCAGCTTTGTATCGCAAATAAAACAAACCACTGTAAATAATAAATAAGTGATTGTTGACAATTGTGTGATACAAAAAAAACACAATCATGCGTTAAATAATTAAAATATCGCAATCATTTCGCCGAATAAAATGTTTGTATGCAAACATCGTCTAAATATATAATATAGGCGGCCGTGCAATAAAAAACAATTAGGTAATTGGAGCAAAAAAGTAATTAAAACTTACTGTTATCAATACTGTACGTAATGTTTCGTTTGTTGCCATGATCTCCATCCTCGGCATTAACTCTAAATACTACGCTTCCCTATTAACATAATGCGAGATAATTTATGGCATATTAGCGCAAATATATTTATGGGCATAATTAGTATAAATAACATCGTAAGATAGCATGTAATGTAAATTTCTACGCACAATTTTCGTATTTTCCGCAATACGCACAACTGTTGGCAAGTTTAGGAATACTGGGGGAGAGTCTTGAATATCTTCGATAACGACTAGCATATCCATTAGAGCGATATTACGCGAGTCCACCGTTTCATTAGTCCACGCATTCTTAATTGGAATTTTATACAAATATTAATCATAACAGAATAATTGTTGCGCACAATTATCAGTGCATTAATCAAACAGAAGAGTAATCACTGATCATATAGCGAATCACTTTACGTTACCATACTTTTATGGATAAAAGTTTGAATATTTTTAAGCAATATAGTTTGGAAACAATTTAGAATTAGCAAAAGAATGTAAGGGTTGAATGGTTTAAGAAAATTTACCAATGCAACAATTTTTAAAACGTATAAGTTTTGTTTTTCATAATCGACACCATTGGTTAAAACAATCTCCGCTTTACTGGTACCTCTTGGACCAAATACGTATCGAATGAAGAAATGATCGGATCCCTGATTGTTAAATTTTTGTTATTAATTAATCAGTAAAAAGTCATTTCTAAAATTTAAAGCATACTCTTAATTCAAAAGTTACTGGCAGATTACTTCCTTCTTTGTCTTTAGCAATAATTGATCCTACGGTGGAATTTTTGGTTGCGTTCTGCATAAAAAATACAGAAAATAATACTGTATTGTTAAATAAAGTTTTTTTTCATTTTTAATCCATTATTTCAAAATTAATATTCTCTACATATTTACTTTTTCAATTATTGCGTTAAAACTTCACTTATGAATTATATTTAAAGTAATAAAATTGATTGTTTTTCGATTAATCAATATAAAAAAACGTTAGTAAATAATAGCTTCTTCAAGGACTTAAAATAATAGATTAAAAACGTAGATAAATAATAAATATTTTGAATAATCATAATATTGAAAATACTTCAAAAATTTTGAACATGTTTCCCGAAATAATAAACGGAGAAAGTGTCGCATTTTCGTCCACATCTGTCGTTGTTATAGTGGACTCAACTTCGGTAAATTCTTTATTATCGGTTGCATAGATCGTTATATTATACTCATACGCCTGCAAAGTGTCAACAAACTTATACACTGTTATATCGATAATCAATATTTCCGTTTTTAATTACTTCTACTCACTTCTAATGGAGATTTAAGATAGACATCCGCTTCGTGGAAACTAACTTTCTTAATATCTAAAAGCGAGTTGGCTGTCGCGCCCCTCACTCCAAATTCAATAGTATCGTTGTCTGCATCGGTGCCTTTAAGACGATACACTATTGTTCCGGGCTTTAAATTTTTGGGCAGTTTAAGGATTCGCATGTTATTCGAGTAATCTATATTTGGTGGGTTTGCTGCGTATAAACGCATCAAATTTAGCGTAATTAGTATATAAATCGCATCATTCATCGCGATAATTGAAATTTCCATGTCTACTGAAATATATGAATAAATGTAAGAAAAAGTGCGTATTTGCGGTTTGTCATTATCGTTGATTTGATATAATCTACCGTAATTAATAAGAGGGTCATAGCTAAAAGTACAAACTTTTTCGATAAGTTAAAATTAGAATTTTAACGCACAAATTGCAAACTTTACGCAGTATTGATACGAAAGCCAGTACATTTCTAAGCAATAGCAACAAATTGCGTCTGTAAGCTTTAGGCAAAAATTTTCAGGAAAAATTGCGTTTAAAACTTATCAGACTTTTGGTTATAATTCAAATGCATTGCTTTTTAAAAAAAAAATTATTACGTATTCGAAAAATATAAATATTTAAGCGCTAAATTTAACGCACTATTTAAGGGTTATAATTTTTTAAAACTTTTTTGGCTTTTAACGTAAAATACACGAGAAAAAAATTACCAATAATTTCAAGCGACTTCGTCGTCGATTAAAGATACGATTTTTCTTAGTTTCATCATTAATGGCAGTGTCAAGTAATTATCCCGATATGCGCACAATTGCCACAAACTAATAAAATTGACACCTGAATTATCACCATATTTGAACAACAAAAAAAAATATCACTGTAAATCCATAATCAAAATCCTAAGACACCGCAAGAAAAACATTTCTGAAAACTATGAGCTTTTTTCAATGTAAGCGTTTAAAGGAAAAAGCATTATAATAAAGTTGTTTGTCGTATTGCAGGACAATTGTATGGAAATTAACAAATAAATATATTATAATATGTGTGTTGAACGGAAAACGCGCAAAAAAACTTTTATTATTGTTTTAATGAACCACTGGCATAGAAGCAACCGTTAATCACGTATGAACATATTGATAACGCGAACACATGCCCCATTGTGTTACCTAACGAACTTAGCACTATATATTTTTATTTTCCATTATAGAGTTTTATACTATTTTTTATTCGTAACGCAATAAGGCATGTGTTTAGGCTTATTCATAATGTTTTCGACGGTCCGGTTTAATCGACTTCTGGTTGGAAAATTGTTTAGCGATTTTTATTTTATAATTTCCTAAATGAATTATTGAGTAATCGTTTTTATTATAATGCTAATTACCTGTTTGTTTTCGAATTTTTTTATAAGAATAATTTTAGTTTTTAGATGATTTAGTAAATAATATTATAATTCGAAAAATTCGTGCATGAAATTTTATTACTAATATCTTAAATAAACTCGTGAAATATAATTGAATCTATTAAAATTGAAAGTTTAGAAATTTAAAAATAAACGGTTCGATACAAATAGTTTGATGCTCAATGATTGGACCACTATTTTTGAAGCTTTTTCCGTTTAGGCGTTAAATTCTCCTTACGATTTCGGGTTGAAATTAAAACCTCGCGGTTTGGAATGGTATGAAATAAGTAAAACAGCCTAAACCTTTACTTATTAATATGCTCAATAGGATAAACGGCTGCTCCAAATGAATGTCAAGCAAAACAAACGATTAACTAATAGCAACCGTTTCACTATTATTAGAATTAAAACAGTGTATAGCTATGACAACCAGCGTGTGTGCAGTTTTTAATTTCATAAGTTTTTTCTTGTATGGAGAACTATATAAAATAACTTTTATCTTAAAGTTATTTTGACATCTGGTAATTCCAAACTGAACTTATTTCGCACTGGTAGTCAGTCTTACGCTCTATAAAATATAAATAGCATTAAATTCAGTAAATATCTGTAATGATTGCAAATATTAAAAACGCATTAAATCACTGTTAAAATTATTGATAAAAACTTTTTTTTGAATTCACATAAGAAAATAATCTCGTTATTTTATTTTTGTAATAAAATATTGAGTTATTGCTGGTACACGTAGAAATAAATCTTATTTTCGACCAAACATGCGAGTCTAAACTTTCTTTAATAAAATAATTTTATTAACTAATGGGAAACAATGTAAGGACAGTCTTGAAAACTGATAAGCTGAAACTGTGCAAAAATGAAAAAAAAACTTTTATTGCATGGGATATTTGAGTAAAAACATAATGAAATTTAAGAAAAAATGTTTGCACATAAGTGCATAAATATAAAGCATTTATTTTCGTTGTTTGAGCACACTTTAAACTTTTTAAAACTATTATTTTAATACAACTTTAAAAATTACAGAAAAGTACACTGAAATTGTGTACAAAATTAAAGTTAAGTTGTATTAAAATAAAAGTTTCACAAAGTTTAAAATAAGTACATACGAGTAAAATATGTTTTCATATCTATTCATTCAAAAAGAGTAACCTTACGGTTAGTGGCAATTGCTTTAAAGTATGGGAGATTTAACGAGAAACACAACCAGATCCCGAATTCCTGCGAAAGTGTATGCATTTAAGCATGTAGTTCTGGTTTGATATTTGCGCATTATAAAATTTGAATTTATATATGTATTCTAGAAAATAAAACTGGAATTTCGTAGATGATCAACATGAAGGATATGTCTTACCGATTATGCATAACTTTATTAAAATATAAACATGATACTCTATTTGACTGTACAATTTAAGAAATTTACCCTTTGATTGGAGTAAATTGCCTTTCATAAGATCATCAGATTTTCAAAAAAATTTACATTTTTAATCTTTTTTCCGACTTAGGATTTTACTTATGACCCTACGGTTCAAGTTCGAAAATTTCTTAATTTAAAAGTGAAATCGAAATAGTTTATTATGGACCATTTCGTAAGTTCTAGATGGAGTTTATGTAGAATGATTATATTGTGTTCGAATACGAAACCATTCATTGAAAAATTTTATCTTCATTAGACAATAAACAGACTTCAAGAGGAAAAAAAGATTTCCTTTAGAAGGAATGGAGGCGAAAAATATTTTTGTGAACCTCTTTTAAAAGCTATAAACTTGAAATCAAACAGCGAATAATTTGTGATAAAGTTTCAAGTACGAGACAGTAATTAATTTTTATTGCTGTAAAATCCTTTTAATACTAACTTGCATTTTAAAAGCATAAATCTATAAATTTGTAGATAAGAAATTTCAATACTAAGGGTGTCACCGAAAGTGCTAGGGTTAGGGTTCATACCATAAAATTTTGAACGTTCAAGGTTAGTGAAAGTTGAAAATATTAAATTTGGCTTAAAGTTTAGACCAAAAAAGTTGTGGAGTAAAATATATAAAAAAATGGTCAGCCGTGTACTGTTACAGTTGTTCCACCGATTTGACTCCTCATGAAAATTTTGAAGCAAACCCCAGACCAACGAAGTTAGAGACAAATTGCCAACCAACAAAAAAGGTAAGAAGTTTCAATATAAAACGCAATTTGAATCCAGTTATAAACAAACTTGACAACAAAAAAAATAATAAAAATCAAAACCAAGAAATAACTATTTTACTTTCTTCATTTGATGCTCTATTTAGTTACTATGCGTTTAACAACTGTTGGCATGTTTTATTTATTTATACTTTCAGATTTGGGATCATAGTTCAATGCTTATAGATCTTACACAGATTTACACGCAATTTAAAGAGAGGTTTGTCAGTTCGCCAATATTTTAAGGAACATCTTGTGCGTGTGTGTGTGTGTGTGTGAAAGCTTCGAAAATTCAAAGATCTTATCAGTTACTAATTTATGAATGCTTATGACTCGGGAAGAGTTGTGCAAGTTTTTATCACCGCAAATGTTATTTCTAGCAAATTGTTGACATAGCTATTTAACAAACATTTGAAAACATTAGTAGCGAAAGAAATTTATTAACAGGTCTGGCGATTAAATTTCATTTGCATATAATGCAAAAAATAGCTCAAATACCAGCTATTTTTAGCGCCCAACTGTAGGCGATATATATATATATTTTATTAATGTTATATAGAATTACGTCAAATGGTAATATTTTTAATCAATTTTATTAATTATGTACAACGCGAAACAAAAAGATTCGAGAGAACAGTAAAAAGCAGACAAAAAAAATTATAATAATTAAAATAAAATTAAATACAATCATATTATACAACGAATAAGCGCTTTATGGCATAATTAGAACTAAAATATATAAACTTATCATATATATATATTTATATTATAAGACTAGGATTACAAATATAATTCTAATCAAATTGAGTAAAAATAAGTATTCGGATCATTTCAAATTAAGTATAAGTAGAAAATATTTAACACATATATATAATAATAATAATGATGCGAATAAAAATCAAATTAAAATTGTGCTATACTTCTTAAAAACTCTTCTTCTTTTTTCAATTACAATAATAATAATAATAATTGGTTGTACTATTCATTTTCAATAATTATTTCTCGTGTGTACATTTTTTCGTTGTAATGATACAAAAAATTGGCATTACAACGAAAATTTTCATGTTAATCATTTTGTTTCATACAGTTTTGGCAACAATAAAAAAGGAACCTAAAAGTAGTAGTAATAGTAGTAATAATAATAATACCTAATATAAATAAAATTTGAGTAATAATAATCATGACTTTTAAATAAGAGCTTAATTAAGTGAGAATTTTATATAATGTTTCGTTTTAACGCGTTTAATGGTTATAAACGTTTTTCATTTGATGGCAAATTGCAGATTCAAAGTAATTATGAGATCGCTAAGCAATATCACAGTTTATTGCCTTCTTTTTCTTTGTTATCTTAATATCTTCACTGCTGGTTAAAGCAACTTAAAATGTAATGGTAATTTTATACAATGCATAAAATATATGGCACTTTGTTTGTTAGAAATAGCGAAGTTTAAGAGTAGTGTCGAGAACGCGCGTTATGGCGATAACGATGTCTCGTCGAATTCCAAGTGCGATGCTTTTGCGGTTTCTCGACACTTATCACTTGTTCCTCTTCGTTGGCATCCAATCCTTGATAAGCAACGGAAAAGCCTTTGTTGTGGATCGTGTCGTCCGATCGAAATCTCAACAGCAATGATTCGCCACTCGATAAAAATTCGGGCGGTAACTAATTGTTAATCCAAAAAAATCATTCAGTCTCTTCAATGCAACCAAAAATAATTAACAATAAACCAAATTTTAAATACCTTATTGCCACAAAATCGGCCCAAATTCGGAGATGAATCGTCGTAACCATCGAAAAGTTCGACATAATCGTAACCACAATCAGCCTCGTGTTCGATCTCAAACGTTAAAAAGCGAAGTCTAATACGCTTAGCCTCATGCGCTTCAATAACCCAATCGCAATCCTCTTTTTTGTCGTAATTCACATCTCCATACCGAGCGTGCGAATATAAATGATCGTTTTCAATCACCTTTGCAATCAATCGTCCGCCGCAAACTTAGTTACAAATATGAAATATAAGATGAAATTAAACAAAAACCCCATTCGTTCATTCAGTTACCTGTAGAATGGCTTGCTTTGAACCCTTTCCGTTGGACGGAAGCATCAGATTTAAATGTCATAAACATCTTATTTAAAGACGCTAACAAAGGATGAGGCACTTTACTGCCACAAAAACGTCCCAAAGTAGAGGCTTCGGTAGAATCTCCGTCATAGACCACGATGTGATCGTAGGCACACTCTTGATGCGGTTCGAGTTCGAATTCAGTGAATACCAGTTTTACGCGATGTCCGGGAGTAGTGGTGAACAGCCACGCGCAGTCCTTTCTGCTCGGATACGAGTCCGGATAGTTTGGACTCTGCACTTCGCCCATAGACGATATGATTTGGTGCGTACAACTGCCTTCCTTGCAGTCGTGCTTGTTTTCGTGCAAAACAAATCCGTTATGGCACGTACACGTGTACGAACCAATCGTATTCTTGCATATGTGCTGACAGCCGCCATTGTTTATTGCACACTCGTCTTTGTCTGCGTTTGGAAAGCGTTTTATGAATTCAATAAAAAATTACTGTTAATAACAATAAAATACCAGTGAAAAAAATTGCCGAAAATCCGCTCTTTTGAACCGAGTTATCAGAATTGAATTCGATACGAAGACTGGATCCGTGTGATGTTAGAATCGGAGGTATTCTAGACCCGCAAAACACTCCGTGTTTCCTATAATCACTTTCACCGATCTTGCTCTTTATGTCAACGTTATCATATTCACAATCTTGCTATAAAATGTGTTAAACAAAAATGTCTTATCAATACTGACTGATTCACATTAAAGCTTTCGAATATATATAAAAAATTAGAATAGGAATATATACAAAGTTATGCAAATTATCAATAATTGTGATGAATTTAAGCCAAAAAAAAAGAAAAGCTTTACAACAAAAGAAATTCAACCATTTTACTCACATTATTGCCTTCGAGATCAAAATGGGTAAAATTGAGCGTAATTTTAAAGCTATGCGGAGCCATTATCTCCCAAATACAGTTTTTATTTGGCGGATACAAATCGGGAAACGATGGGCTGACAATCGTACCGTTGGGACTGTCGATAATACCACCGCACGCGTCCTCACACTTTTTGCCGTCCGAATGCAATTCGAAACCTATACGACACTCGCATCTGAAACCTCCGAGAGTATTAACGCACTCGTGTTCGCATCCGTGATCAGAATCGGCGCACTCGTCAAACTCTTTGATGAAAGTCGCTGAAAAGCCAGCTTTTTGGACGGAACTGTCGGACATGAATTTGACGAGTAATTTGTTTGAATTTGATCGAATATCTTCCGGCACTTTGTAACCGCAAAACTTTCCAAGAAGTGGACTGTTGGCTGAGTGTCCGTCGCGTACTTCGAGATAATCATAGACGCAGTTGTCATGATTCTCGATCTCGAATGACTGGAATTTAAGCGCAACTTGATAAGTGGATGGCACCGTTATCTTCCAAATGCATTCTTTATTCGGTCGATAATCTTCCGGATAATTAGGGCTCTGCAACGTTCCCTCTTCCGCGAGTATTTCGCCTCCGCATAGAGCTATAGACAAAAATAACATAGCATTACAATGTTTTGGGAACGCGTGAAACGTGACAAAAATAGGCATTTGGTCGTGCATTCGCATGATCTCGATCTACTCGTATCTCTAATCTCATTCACCTTCATAATTAGCTTTGAAGCCGCGATGGTTGTGTTGATTAGGTGATGACTTATAAATAACCAACATTCTGTACCCACTAGTGATCAATGTGTCGGGCACTTTGCCATTGCCACAGAATCTTCCTGGAAAATAAATGCGATTTCACTTTCACCACTCATGTATTTTTCTCTACAATGAATGAGAAGCAGCGATTCACTCTTCTCGTCCTCTCGCTCTCTCTCAATGCAAGTGTTAAACGCTTACGAGACGCGCTGACAAAGAAGGGAACGGTTGACAGTACAAAGAGTAATAAGCAATGAAAAAACAAACACAAAACAATTGCATCACATTTCGCCAATAATTTTGACTCATTCCGAGTCGACAACAGTTACAGCTAAAACAACTAAACAATTCCGAGAAGAAAATCAAAAACATGCCATCATAACAAATCATGCGCCACAACAATAATAAACATCGGGTTATAAACACACCATAATAATCACACACATAATAGCAAAATTGTGGCTTAATTAACCAAAAATTGCAGACTTACCTAAAAGCGGTGATTTAGGCCAATATCCATCTCTAACCTCTACATAGTCGGTCTCACAACTGCCAGATTCATATATGTCAAGATCGGTCACATTTAAAACAATGCGTTCGCCGTGCGTTGCGGTTATCCTCCATTCGCAATGCTCTCCTTCTGGTGGCGGCGAAGAGTTAGGGTATTCAAGAGACTCCAGAATTCCAGTGGGCTCTTGCATAGTGCGTCCACATTCTACAGTTTTAGGTATATATTAGTGATTGGCTCACAACCGAAATTTATTAAATTTTTCAACATGAAACTGGAATTAAAAATCACGACGGAAACAGGTTGCTTAAAAATGTTTAACCAAACAATTTTTTTGCTAACTTATATTATAGGGTTTCGATTATAGAATGTGAGCGCAATTATTTTCACATGACTAAGTGCGAGCTTAATATCAAATATATATACGAATTAAAACGCTTTAAAAAATGCAACACGAAATTAAAATCATCTTTGCTGCAAAAAAGATTAGATTACATCAAATTCTGACAGCTTATCTCAATATCTTAACGTTATATGTCTGTGCTTTATCTGACGTCATATCTTTGTGCAATTCTTTTTCTGTATCCAATTTTGAATCGAAACAGTATTTCAAGTGTTCAAAACTTTTTACTGTATAAATATTATTCGATTCTAACAAATTAAACAACACCAACAAATTCTTAAATTTTATACATTTAGAGTAATTTCAGCAAAAAGACGATAGCAAGTTCATGAGCTCGTTATTTATTACTGTATTTACAATTTATTAAAAAGGGATTTAATTTATTGGATCATAAACTAAGGATAATTAAAAGGACGTTTAGACTTTAAAAACTTTGATGCTCATTAAATTTTCATCGCATACGTTAACATTTACGGCAGTAAAGAACTTAAGAAATGGCATAATCATGTGTCAAAAAATTTCAAAAAATCATCATAATGTAAATTCTGTATAAAATTAGTTTCTATGTATAACTTGTATACACTGTCTTCAATGTACTGCATATATAGGTTAATGACTCGAAGGAATGCAATTTAAATTCTCGAAAACTTATTTTGCATAAATCTTTTTGCCTCCAAAAAGTCTAGATATCAGAAACAAAAGTTTTACCGTGGGATCACACAAACATTTAATTCCCGACAACGCTTTGAAGTTATAGGTTTTTGAATGACAAGATTACGATAGACTGGCGACTTGTCTTCGAAAATTCGGACGATTATTGCTTTCATCGCCGACACCGACACGAAATTTAACGCACAACGCTTTTACTCACCCTTTGAAGGGCAATAAGTCGGAAACAAAAATATTGTGACATATTATTCGTATTATATATAAGATCCTGAAAAATTATTTACAATGTATATACATATTGCTGCAAAAACGATAAATAAATGCATATTTAATATTTAACAGCTGCTAAAATAAGTAAACAACCGTATCATCAGATGTTTATCGGGAAAAACTAATTTTCAAGTTCCGTTTCGAATATTATGATTTACCAAAATAAATAGCAATAATATAAATAGTAAATACCCGGATAGTTATAACAATAGGAGGATAATCTGTATCACGGATATCAATTATTAAATATAAGTGTGTGCGCATAAAGCGAACAATTAGGAGATTAAAATTGGCAAAAATCTATTAGCATAGCGTTTTAAATACAGAAAGAGTGAGAGAGAAGTCAGAATGTCTGCAGTGAATGAATGGAATCAGTCAGTCTCTGAGGAGTCGCTTCTATACACAGAAAAGCGTTTTTCAATGCAAGCAGTAAATTTTATTTGTTTATTATTACTTTTAGATGATAAAATCGTTTAACTCTTCTCTCATTGACAGCCAAAGTTTTCAATGAAAAATTATAAAATTTAATAATAGTTTGAGCTAAAAGATTTAGTAATAATCTCTGGAAAATGCAAATAAAACAAGCGCACGCAAAACAAAACGAAAGGATTCGAAATAAAATGAAAAATGAAATAATGGTATAGAAGTTTTAGCGCACAAAATGCAAATACAGTATATCTATGACACAACAATTATGACAAATAGCGTCATTATTTTTCCAGTTCACTGTAATCATAATTATTAAACATATATGTAATAAAGCTATAATTTTTTTTTTGAAAGCCGCACTAAGAATATGTGTATATATAGAAAACGAAAGCGAATAACAAAATCACTGTGTGATCCAATTAAATACATGCAGCAATCAATTGCTTTAGCGTTTGATACGCGATAAATTAATCATTATACGCATTTGGCATCAGTTCAAAAGCAACGCTGCCTGCAATTAGTGCGAAGTGATTAATTGGTAGATTAAATTTTAAAAATAAAAATACAAAATATACGGTAATACACATATTGTCAGATACGGCAGTGTCATGTATTCTTAGAAAAAGTTTTCCCAAAACTTTTAATTGTGCTCCAGTTTACGAAAAATAATTAATAACGGTATAACCGGGAAAAGTATAAGTTAAATAATCAATTACTTGGACATCTGTAGAGTATTTTGGTTTGAGCGATATCGCCTTTGCTTAGTCTCACTCTCTGTCCTATTTCGGGCCTGGTTTTCGATGACGCGTCCTCTTGAGGTAGAATCGTGTCTAAGTATGTGCTCTTTGAGAATGTGTTGCGCGCGTAATGCATTATACTGTCGAAGTCGTACGCAAGACCTAATGAGTTGACTTCTTCGTCGGTTAGCTTATTGAAATTATACTCCTGACCTTACCAAAAGTCAAAATCAAATCAAAGAACAAGTGTTAAATAAAAACTTATTTTCTGGACAAAAATGTGGCAATTTTTTTGCTCTGTTTTTATTATACCAGACATGATATTCTTGGTCACAATCTGAACGTGATCGTCCCGATCGGGTCGAGTGTGCTCGTGCCAGAAGCCGACCACGTGTCCCAACTCGTGAACAACGATTCCAAACTTATCACAGTTTTTCCCAATAGATATAGCTTGAGGTCCATTGCCTCGCTTTCCAACAAAAGAGCAGCAGCTATTATTATTCATAGAAAATAGTTGTGTTTACTAATTAGCGTCTATTCGCCACATTAGCGTTCCTCTAGTTATCGCGTTTAACAACGCAAAAATCTCAAATATAATTAGAGAAATATCTCGGAAGCGATTTCATCGCATTTCAACGCACCGTATATATATTGAAATAAATGCAACACTAATAGGGTTAATGATAGGGGCATACGGGAAACCAAATGGGAAAAAATGGTTGCACTAATATAATAGGAAATATTTTCACAGATATGGATACTATTTGGACACAACAACCACTATAATAGTACAGATGGATACATACCCGCACGGTCTTTCGGTGAAGACGATATAGTTAGGATGTTCTATGGTTCTCTCCACAAATTTCACGCACGTATAGTTCTCCCAGTGTCTCATCGCCTGCTTAAATAGTGCCCTATGATCGCCTAAAAACGCGAAAAAGCGGTGAGCATAAATAACCCAAACAAACAAAAACTTGTTTTTTCTCGCAGCAAACGATGTGAGAGCAAAAAAAAACGCATAGCGTATTACAGTATTTATTATTTATTTACCACTGAAATTGGCTTCGATTTCGTAGGGAATAACGCCATAATCCCATAGTCGTTCAGCCCTAGCGGTGGCCGCTCTTCTGCTCCGACCGCTGCTCATATGCAGCGACAGCTTTTTCGTTAAGTGTTTGTATTTGTATGAATTTGAATTGTATGCGAAATTATGAACACACGTGAACACAAGTGCAAAAACTGCACAACAAAGCACTGAATTGTTCGCTAACATTGCTTTTTTTTAGGTTCAACTAAAAAAAAGAAGCGCTTAGTAAAATAACGCCGCTATTAAATAAATAAAATATATATTTTTGTTGGTCTCTCTGTGTTTCACTTTCGTCAAACGCTTATTAATAATATTATGTTTGCGAACTAACATTCAAGATTCATCTCTATTGGCAGTACTACAGAGAGATAGACTGCAGCGCAAGTGATGAGATACTATCCTATCTCTAAAGATTCAGTGAGAGATGTGTCACGTGATGCCTGTGATCCATGCTATATATACACAACGCCATTAGCGGCGCTCTCTATTGGATTCTGCTGGTTAGACCAGTGTTTACATTCCAGTTTACATTAAACAATAAGTATTTAATGGTTTACGAGTTATTGCGTTATTGTATATTATTTTTGTGAATCATAATGCTATTGAAATTTTCAATTTGAGAATTTTGTCGGAAATTTGAAGAAATTATTTGACGCTTACGTTAGTTTATTCGTTATTCGTTATTATTATTATTATTATTTTTGCTAATATGTATTTCGACTTTTGTTTAAAATGTTTTTAGGAAATTTATTTTTATTCTCCTCAGTTTTGAATCATAAAAACAAAAAAAAAGAGTTAAATAATAAAGATTTATTTTCTTAAAACTTTGTTTCTATTCGAAAAGATTTGAAAGAGTCACCCATTTATTCTTCCCATATATACGCGCAAAGTTTTTCACTATAAACTATTTATTTTTTTAAAAAATCCGGCAAATAAAAACTTTTTTTGTGGAAAAATGAAAATCTGGAGTAAGCATTAAGAGAAACGATTTTTGAAAAAAAACATTGGAAGAAAACTAAAAATCCTTCAATTAAACAATTGCAAGTAAAATAAACAATATTTAATTATTTCCGTTTTAATCTAAACTAAAATAAGGAAATTTGACAGGAAAATTAACAAAAATTATTTCTGCGTCGAACATATTGATATATTTTTTTCTCAATGACTAACACGAGCCACTGATGATAAATAACAAAACTTTGCATAAGCATAAACATTTGCTAATTAAAAAAAACTTTTTTGGGCGATGTTTTCTTTTTTGGTTACGGCTTTAAAAAAATTATCCCTTAATAGCAAACAACACAAACGTTTTCAGTCACTCATTACGCGTTTATAAATTCAATATAAGCATATAATAAAGCTTTTTATTGTTCAAAATTTGCACTAATTAGTTCGGATTAAACAATCATTAAAAATAAAACGAAAAAATAAACCACTGATAAAATTTCTATCTTGCTATACCTTTATCAGCACTTTTGGTTAGAAAACTTATGAAAACTTCGTTAATCGCAGCGAAAATAGGGAACTAATTATTTACTTCACTGTAAAAACGCATATCGCAGGCAATACATACGTCATTGAAAGTATAAATGCATGCATAGATAAATGTGTTTTGTTTGTAACAATTTTTTTGTTGAATTAACTTTTTTTTCGTTTCACAGATTCGTCTATATTTCTATTATTAGATTTGCTTTGAAATAATGAGCGAAACGTCACAAACAGTGGGAAAGGTTAGTCATTAAATAAACACGGAATTATCTAAACATTAGCTAATATTACACGTATTATTTAAATGATATAAAGGTAATAGAATGTCGCGCAGCAGTTGCGTGGCAACCGAAACAGCCATTGACCATTGAGACGGTAAGCGTTGATCCGCCAAAATCGGGTGAAGTTCGCATCAAAATAATAGCGACCGCGGTTTGCCACACAGACGCGTACACACTCGACGGTCACGACCCAGAAGGTCTGTTCCCGTGTGTATTGGGTCACGAAGGAGCCGGTATTGTAGAGAGTGTGGGCGATGGTGTCACCGATGTAGCGGTTGGCGATCACGTTATTCCGTTATATATACCGGAATGCGGTGATTGCAAGTTCTGCAACAGCGCTAAAACCAATGTGTGCAGCAAAATACGGCTCACTCAGGGCAGAGGCGTTATGCCCGATGGAACATGTCGTTTCACTTGCAATGGCCAGACGTTATACCACTTTATGGGTACTTCCACTTTCAGCGAATACACTGTTGTGGCCGCCATATCTGTGGCGAAAATAAATCCAAGCGCGCCTTTGGATAAAGTGTGTCTTCTTGGATGTGGCGTAAGATTTGCGGCCTGATTTAAAACTTAAATTTTGATTATCGGTTCGTTTTAGGTATCGACCGGTTATGGCGCTGCTCTTAATACCGCTAATGTAGAAGCAGGCAGTAATGTGGCGATTTGGGGATTGGGTACCGTTGGACTCGCTGTTGCCAACGGTTGTAAAGCTAGAGGTGCCAAACGAATTATCGGCGTTGATGTTAATCCAGACAAGTTCGAAGTCGCGAAAAAGTTTGGTTGCAATGAATTTGTAAATCCAAAAGATTACGACAAACCGATTCAAGAAGTTTTAATCGAATTAACGGATGGCGGTTTAGACTATACGTTTGAATGTATTGGTAATGTTGCGTGTATGAGAGCAGCGCTTGAATCGTGTCATAAGGGATGGGGAACTTCTGTTATTATTGGTAATTAACTTTCGTAATTAACTTAAAATCCACAATTCAATTCGTTTTGCATCTACCGGTACATTAAGCATATCTTCCAGCAGTGCAGTTTTATGTTTGACAGTACACTAGATTTTCAAGTGAAAATTATAGCAACCGAATGTTTTACTATTTGAAATATATTTTACTATTGACAGTAGTATTGTAAGTTATACCGTTTTGCCGGACCTTTTACCGCAATGGGGCAAAAACTAAATCAGTATTACGGGTGGAGCATAAACTCAGTTTATGCCCCATAGCAATCAGTAACTATAAAAAATGATTTTGTCCCATGGGGTAAAAACTAAGTGGATATAGCTTATTGAATAAATTGAAAATAAAAACTTTTTTAAACTGTAATCTTTGCTGTAAAATATATTTTATTTGTATGTGTGTCTATTATTCGAACTGAGTTTTTACCCCGAATAGTTTTCTCCAAATAGAAACGATTAGGTGTTATAACTGTTATACAATTCTATAAAATTTATATATGGGATTGCCATTATCATATAGAAATAATTTCCTTGTTGGGAACTATTTTATTTTTCCAAAAATTTGAACGAAAACTTTCTTAAGAAACTTTCTCCTTTCCAACTAGACTAGTAAACGGGCCCCCGATTTGTCGGGCCCCCGACATTTTCCTCGGGCCGGGCCGGGTTCGGGCCTAAAAGTAAAACTATCGGGCTGTGTCGGGTCTTTGAGTTAAATAGGAAGAAAATTTTTATTTAATAAATTGATTGCGTAAACGAAGTTTGTTAATCCGTATTCAATAATGATATTGAAAGTACTAAATAAAATCATGTTATACAATAAAAAGCAAAGTTTTTATCATGTGATTAAGTTATAACTTAAAACAAAATAAGTTTTGTTTATCGGGCCAAGTCGGGCCTATGTTTTGTCTGGACGGGCCGGGTTGGGCTTTAATTTTTTCAAAATTGTCGGGCTCAGGCCGGGCCGGGCTTCAATCTATCGGACCATTGTCGGGCTCGGGCCTGAAATTTCCATCGTTTAAACAGTCTATTCCCAACTATAGTTATAAAAGCTTATAATTTTTATTAATTCAATTCTTTTCCATGATCAATCATAATATATAAAACTTAGAATTGTAAAAAGTCTAATCCAACGTTGAAATTTCATAAGCTTTATATTTTATGTAAAATATTCGGCATACGATGTTTGTAATGTACACTAACTTGCCTATTAAATTCGTGAACCAAGCTTTTCATTATTGCGGATACTATTTTATAATAATTTTGTAATTATTCAAACAGGTGTCGCTGGAAGTGGTCAAGAAATAAGGTATTTAAACGAATTCTAAAAATTCATTAACCGTTATTAATTTGTTGAGTATTTGATTAGCACTCGACCATTTCAATTAGTGACGGGTCGTGTATGGAAAGGCACCGCATTCGGTGGTTGGAAAAGTCGCCAAAGTGTGCCAAAACTCGTGGAACAATATCTGGCCGGAAACTTAATGGTCGACGAATATGTGACACACACGAAACAGCTAAACGAAATTAACGACGCATTTGATTTAATGCATTCTGGTCTATCGCTGCGTTCAGTTGTTTATTATTAAATTCGTCTAATAATACGAGGAAATATAGATAAAAGCTATTTTTTAAGATGTCTGTATATTGTAACGCAATTTTACAGTGCGTACGTAATAAAGTTATGCTATTAAAAATTTTTTGATTATACGATACAGCAATATTATTATTAAACCAAAATACAGATAAAAGATTCGTATTAATTTCGTAATAAAATTTATGCGAGTTGTATCCGTAATTGCCATAAATAGTTTCAATTTTACAATAGACGGTTGCGATTGTAAAAATCTTGACAGCAGATTCACAGAAGTATTATAATTGTAATACTCTGTCTATAGCGTTGGCGTTTACATAACTTAGTAGTACAGAGCGAGCGAATGCATTGCTTCGAGAAAAAAGATACAATTAAGATTTTAACGATTAATAAATACTTATAATTATGTTTGAATCCGTTTCGACTACGTTTTCGAAAGTTTAGCACATATGATTTTTATAGTTAATGCAAAGAGTTTCGTACATAATTATCGCTATGATTTATAGACCTGAAGTTGCTTTGAAAATTGAAATAGTGTGCCGGCATATTACTATAAATTATAGAATTTACGGGAGATTAAAACAATAAATATAGCAGTCGATAGTCGGTTATCGCGTCTGACATATGTTATTAATTCACAGAATTTTTTTCATAATTATATAAACTGTAGCTTGCATTTAGATTTTATTATTAAGCCTTTGATTTTTACTGCAAAAATGTGTCATTTGCCCATAATTTGTATTTCAATTAACCTTATTCTTATAAACGGATTCCCAATATATAACCGAACATTGTCGGTCGACCAAATTATTATCGAAGGCGATATTTTGGTTAATCGAAATAAATTTCAAAAATTTCGTAATGGTGTAAGTGATGTTACGAAGCGCTGGCCATCCGGTTTGGTTCCGTATAGTTTTCTAAATTCCGACGACTTTTATGAGTACGAAAAAACGCAAATAAGACAATCTATGGATTATATTGAAAAGAATTCTTGCATAAAATTTGTGGAACGGGTACGTTAATATTTTTGAAATTATATTTCAACGTGTTAAGTCAACATGTTTTTCTAGATTTTATAATTAATGCTAAAGTAAACACGTAAATATTATGTTTTTAAATTAAATATTCTTTTCCCACGTAACGTTATAATCCTAAACAAAATTTTCGGATTAAAGTTTTATGTCAAAGTTTAATATTCATTTTGAACCGTAATACTTATAATATTATAGTTATAGCAATTTGAATATTAATTTGGAAGATAAAACATTATCAGAGCGTTTGGAATAGATAGTAGAAAGTATCCTATTTTAGTGTATAAATATAAATTTATAACAGGATGTGTGTGAAAAAGGTGACCAAAAATTGGTTGGTAGAATAGCCAGATGTTTGAAAACTTTTTCATTTCATGATTTTACATTTATTAGAGTAAATTGTATCGCACAAAGACTCCGACATAGATCGCAAAATTTTTATAATTGCACAAAAATTTTTTCACAAATAATGTTTCTTCCAAAAATCAAATTGGAAAAGTTTAAAAAAGTTGTTGTTTACTTAAAAGAAATCAACATTATTGTAATTTGAATTAAATTGTAATCACACGAAAACAATATACTTTAATTAATACTTTCATTAATAATTAAATTTATTGATTCCAGAATTTGGTAGTTCGTACCGAAAAAGACATTTTGGTTATCACATCAGGAGATGGATGCCATTCCTTTTTAGGTAATTTAAACTATACATTTGCATTCTAATTTAAGCATTGGACCAATTAATTTTAAATACTTTCCTATTTCTGTACCTCAATATCAAAAATTGAAAAGAAAAAGAGCTTATCTTTATGTACATATATTTATCTTATATTTGTAATTTAAAATTCAGTTATTTTTTGTTTTTGTCGTCTCGAGTGTGTGAGTTTGCCACAGTTTGGTTCACTGTAAATGTGAATTCTTCACTGTATTAAAAATTTATAATATTCAGTCTATTAGAGTCTATGACTCTAATTTGGAATAAACACTTTATGCTCAGAAATAATTAAAATAATAATCGCATAAATTGATTTACTTAAAATTTTGTCTTTGCATATTTGAGAATCAAGTTTAATTAAAACAATAACAAACATTCATATAGAGTACAACTTGTAGATGATTTTCTAGATGTTAAACGTTATCTATCAATCGTGCAATGGTTTATAATCCCTTGTTTCGTTAAAATAATTTAAAATTTTGCTTAAGTTTCGGTCCTAAGCACAAATACATTGCCAACCCATAAGCTATCACGGATTTTGACCAAATCAATCCCAAAAATTTTATTCTTAATTTTTAAAAACCTCGAAAGTTAAAGGTTCTAAAGTTCTAATTTAAAAAAAAATATATTATTATTCAGGACGTGAAGGGGGAGAACAAGAATTATCGCTTCAATCTCCGGTGTGTTTAGCTAAAGGCACCATTATTCACGAATTGCTGCATTCTCTTGGCTTCTATCACGAGCAGTCTCGACGCGATCGCGACGATTACGTTGAAATTGTTTGGCAAAACATAGACTCATCGCAAAATTACGCCGAATTCGACAAATACAGCGACACTGTTATAGATAAATACGATTATCAATCGATAATGCATTACGAATTCAATACATTTTCGAAATCAAATGAATTGGCAACAATTAAACCATTAAAAACCGGAATTTTATTGGCTGATCTGGGAAAAGCTAAAAAATCTGGTTATATGACCGATACTGATATAATTAAACTTAACAAATATTATGAATGCAATTCAATTTAATTTGCTAAGCAAATAAAATTAATTTCAAAAAAATTATAACTTTTTAAAAATTTTATATCTTTAATTTATTGAAAACTCACTTTCTCGTCGAGACTTCTAGCTTATGATTTTAACCACCACTGTCTTTCCGGACTTACTAAATTAGTTTTGATATAATTTTTAATGTAAAATAAATAATGGTGTTGACAGACATTTTAATTGATATCAACATAAGTTAGCTATTTATGGGGTTTTTAAATGAATCTGCACTAATAAATATTCGCTTTATAATCGAACTCAAAAATATAAATTATTTAAAATTTCTAAAGAAAGTTCCCAATTCCAATCAATTGGGGATGTTTTTAAAATAAGACGGAAGAATTTAAGATTCCAGAATATTCATGACAAGCAAATGATTAAGATGTAAGATCGTATTTTAAAACATTGTGTCGGATAATCTCTAAATTGAACTATAATAAGCATTCTATGCCAAAATAAGTTAATTTTTAATATAAACGGACAGTTGTCGGGTTTTTAAGACAATATTTCAATAAATCTTTAAGTTGTATAGATTTCGTTGAACTCTATCACTTTCGCCAGAAAAAATTGAATTAATTTTGCTATGGATTTGCTTTATACTGTATTGGTATAAAAAATTAATCTCTAAGTAAGAAATTGTTAATTTAGTCCAAATCAAAACAAGCATCAAATTATTTTTACAAATATATCATATTAATACAACAAAAAATTCAGATTTACAGTGAACCAAACTGTTTGCAAATCCAGACACTCGAGTGTTTATATTGCTTTACAACAATCATTATCAATTACAAAAGAATTTATTTTTATGTAAAACTAGAATGCAATTGTTTATATAATCAAAGTTCAGTTTTCTTTGTGTAATTATAAGCCATTGATATGATTGATGTAAAGCAATCGAAACACTGGAGTGTCTTGCTTTGCCACAATTTCGTTCACTGTAAATGTGAGAGTAGTATAGGGAGTGTCAACTCCTTTTCGCATGCATGGATACCACCAGAATTTTTTTAAACTACTCACTTATTGACTAACATAAATAAGTTCCTACTCTTGTAACTTAGCTACACTTCTTTCAACCTAACAACCGCACTGTTGGACAACTATTATTGTTAGACATTGCATCACAAAATTATTAAATTCCTAAAGTAGCACTAGTTCCAACTAAACTAAACTGAATTTTATTAAACTAAATTAAATTTAAAATTAATTAAGCTAGATAAAATTATAAAATAACTAAACTAAAATTAGCCACTTTCGCGGAGCCCATAATAGAATAAAAAAGTGAGGATTAAAAGTATTGATTGCAAGTGTGATGTGTCACAGCCCAATTAAAAAGTTTTAAAATGCTCAAAAAGCCTGACGTAAATATAAATCAGCCAATTGTGCCGTAGCTTCACCCTTTACAGAACACTTTTGTACAACTGGTAATTGCAGACATTTCATTATTAAAATTAAAAATAACCTCAAAAATTAGCTAAAAATAAAAGTAATAAAAACCTTATTAAATTAACTTCAATTCAATAGTCAATTAATTAGGGCTATATTTGCTCCGTTGAGTCAAATTTGATGCAATAAACTCAAAACTAACATAAAATAGGAACTTTGCATCTAAGTAAGAATATTTTTTATCACGAGTGAGTTTAAAATTAAATGTCTATAACTAATGAAACAAGTTTTTTGTCAAAAATACAATTAAAAGTTTTAAATTCTTCACGTTTTATTCATTGTCATGACATTTTCGGAAATAAAATGAAGCTATTAAATTTAAAATATCTTAAAATGACATTTTCCCATTTTATTTGGCAATAGTTTGAACATTAGTAAACATTTTAACATGTTTTCAGTGCATATTGTAAAGGATTGATAACTAATATCAACAGAAATTAGTCAGGTTTTCCGTTTTATTGAATCCTTTTCAAATTTTTTTATCCGATCAAAATTACTATAAAAACTCTTTATTTTAAAATTATCATTATTGTATTTGACGTTAAAAGTTTGACTATGTTTAAATAAAATTATTGCATTTAATCGATTCCTACTGATTTCTGGCGCTCAATCTTTTACTTTATAGGCACCGCAAAGGGATTCGGTGTATATCAGAGTATTGGGTCGTTATTGTTTTAAGCCGTATGCGATTCAATGTTGGATTTGAATACAATACTGGAAACAACCAGCCACTTGGTTCCATAA
>JAQIXJ010000789.1:0-27237 GCA_034700185.1 Phthiracarus laevigatus | reverse complement strand
TGTGATTAAAATCGTGCATAACAGTAATGGTGTTTTTAAGTGATTTCGAGGAAAACAATCTCAAATGAATTCAATTCGCGTTAATAAGAATTTTTAATTACTGATACAAAATAATTTATGCAAAAGATTATTGCATAAAGGGATAAATTATACTATAATTATAATTAGTCTAACAAAACAAAAGGCGAATCAGTACAGTTTAGGCGCAGTTAGTGTTGGAAAAACTTTTCTAAATAGCATTAAATAGATGACAGTGAAATGTGAGTTTGTCTCAAGTTTGTTAATCTCATTATTAATGATGCGAACCCCAAATGTGTTCTCATTTTATTCAGTGATCTCTCCCTTCTTTCGCTGGTATTAAATCGGTTTGTCTTACTGACGCAAAATAGTTTTTCTGCTTTCTATTTAAGCGCTCGAATGATGAATATGTATTAGTGAACAAAAATTTTCTTTATTTTCCATTCAAAAGAATACATATAATACCAGAAAATCTATGATAGCCTGTGTTTTGCTAAAATGTATTAAACGTAATTGCAATGATATGATGGCCAGCTATTATTTATCATAATGATTGTATTTTATGTTTTTCTATGATAAATGCCATTATGATTCCAAATAATAATAAGCTTTCCTGGAATTTTATAAATTTTGAGATTAATAGCAGAATTTAGCTTTTTTAGTAAAGGATTATTACGTTTGGCAAATATAGAAAATGCTAAATTGCTCAGATTATTGAGAGACTCTCGAACTGAATTAATGAGAATTATAAACTCAATATTTAAACACTAAAAAAACGTTGATATTGTATCAGTAAATTGGTATATTAAATTGATTCCAGCATTAAAGAAGGTTTTATTCCGTAATATGATTACTGCTGAAGCATAATATATTTTATTCCAAATTCAAAGATTACTTTTATTTCAATTTTTGCGAACATTAATCTTTTAAGCATTTTTTTAATATTTGCTGAATTATTTTTTATATTATAAAACATTTGATATTTTTGTTTTCGAAAAAATATATTATTCTCTGGGATGTCTGGGATATTGTATAACTTATTATTGAAAAGTTCTAACAAAAAAAATAAATCTGTTTTGAAAATATAATTAACATAAAAATTTTGTTACCAAATGGAATGAAATTGCATACAAGTTTTTTTAATGGCAAATCTTTACGTATCGCTTTATATTTTGCTGCCGTATTTCATAAATAATAGTTATTTTGAGTTTAATAATATGCTTGAATCTTACTTTTTTTTGATAAGAATATACGAAAAATAATTAATTATACTGAGGAAAAAGAGAAAAAAAATAACTCTTCGAAAGCAATTTCATTGATTCAACCGAACAAATAATATATAATTATACCGAGAAAATATTGCACACATGAAGTATTAGTGTAAATTTTTACGGCATATAATATATCGTTTTAATCGTTAATCAATACGCTAACAGTGAAAAAAAAGTTATTATGTAATTTAAACATAACTCCTAATTGGTTCACATCAAAGAATTTATAATTAATTGTAATGCATATAAAACACTTAACGTTGTACTTCTAATTCCAACGCTTATTATTTTTCTTTAGAAATATTATTCTTTTCGAATATACATTATTCTGATTTAATGATGTGAGTGTAGACAAGATATCGACTTAGAGAATCGGTTTCATGTATTTCTAGTGATAAAAATAATGTTTGAGCTCATATAGAAATTGTACATAAAAGGAAATGTCGTATCAAATACTTATATAATATCTGCATAATACTACGGATTGTAAGAATATATGTGACATTAGATTCGGATCTGATTTATCTTTGAAAAACAAAACCATTTGTTAACCTTTAAAACAGTGACGAAATATTATAGAAATCTAGAAAAATAAAATAAAATTTTCCGGGAAAAAGTTTTATGATCGCAAGCGTGTTATTACGAAGATAACCATAACCACTCTTTTTTTAAGCTTTTAAAAGCTTAAGTTTATGCAAACGATTTCGTTACTAATGTATAGAAGCTTTTACGTGATGTTTATTTACCGAAATTATTATTGATATTAAGTGCACAATACCCTTATCCATCATACCATAACCGATTTGTTGTACGCTTACGTCTACAATCGCATTATACTATTTTGAGAAAATACGCCAAAAAAAAAGAAAAACAAGTTTTATTCAATTTTTATAATAACAGTAACACCAGCTTTTAGTTGAATTTTATTTTTATTTGGATCGATACGAAATCTTTACGAAATAATTGTTTCACATATTTCTGAGTTTTTAAGTATTTTAGGATTATATATTGTTAACACTAATATTAGGCTGTGTTTAACTTTAAGTATAAAAGTTAATAACAGAAAAAAGTTTTCATAAATAATAGAGTATGGAACTTAACTCAGTTAATATTCAGTGTACTTTTACGCTAAAAATGTTTAGTCGCACAAACGCTAACTTTAATTAGTGCTTATATCAAGGCATCAGAGTTTTATTTAGTTTTTAACAGAACGTTAAGCTTATAGTGGAAACTGAAACTTTCGTATTTTGTTTTATATGGGAGTATATAATTAACTGGACTAAAGAATGGGATTAATAATTGTGCTGCGCTTTCATGTAATAGTAAGCTATATTGTATAGTCTAAGTTGATTGTGTAATGCACGACATATGAATGATGATAGAAGATATCATATATTTTGTTTTTAAACCGAACCCGTATATCATAATAGAAGATATCTTTTTTAAAAAATAGTTAACGGCATAATTCATCAAAAGCAGACTGTACTAGAATTGACACGAAAATCGCTTCTTTTTTTAATACTGTTTTGATTTTCGAGTCAAAAGTTTTGATAACGCTATAGTAATTACACGCGCTATCATAGGTTTAGAGGTATTTATTGCATAAAATTAAAATGCGTGCGTATTGAAAGGCATAGCGTTAGCGTTTGATAAGCGAACTTCTGAAAGCTGACATGAGCTTTGGCATAACAATCATTTAACGTTCGCAAACACTACAGTATCAATCGATGCAAATGAAAACGATCCCATCATAGCTTTTATATAAAAGTGCTATTAAGATATAGGACTCGCAATATTTATATTTTAAGTGCCTTTTCATCGGAGTAACGATGGGTTGAAATGCATTCCTTTCTAATAAAGGGTTTATTGATTCACTCGAAACCATTGCTATAAACGGCGGAGTAATGCACAGAAAAGTGAACAGAAAAAAATGTTGATATAATACTGTACCATAGATTAATGCGTACGTACGTAATGCTTAGGTTAAGAATTAAATTGCTGCATAAACACTGATAAACTTATTATACGTATTTATTGATTACAACATCGCTCTCTAACTCCACATTTATTTCATTTCACTTTTTCATTTATTTTATTTCCCTTAAACTAGTATTATTGAATTAATAGAAGGTTTTACCAACAATTCGTTAATATGCTGAATATGGACGATAAGCAACATTTGTTTTATCTCACTATTATTACGAAATGATTACTTTTTATTTAATTTACGAATTGTTTCTATTTGATTACATATTTCAATACCCAACTATGAATTCGCTTATCGATACTATCGTATTCATACCATTCCAACAATTCCTATACTGTATACAGTGATTATCCAAATTTTTCAATTAATACTGTAGTTTTGCAAATTATTATTTTAAATTAATCGTTCAACAAAGAAAATAATATTAAGAGCAACGGTCACATTTATCTATTTATATTTATGATTCTATTTGTAAGCGCAAATATAATTTATTAAACGTATAAAATTTGATGCGTTAAGAATAAAAATCTGTGGAAATAATTTTTTTGATGCGCGATAAAGCAAACGATATTTCAACAAAAATATGTTTCGCTGAGTTTAGTAATAACACTATTTTATTCCATTTCGAAAATAAATATTTAGGTTTAAAATTGTGGAATTGGGTAAACATGATTAATTATTACTGTATAGTCTGATATGATGGTAGTTTCGGAGAATTTGATTGAAACGCAGCCTCTAATCATAACAATAACCTCTGATCTTATGGGCTGAAACTAATTTAATAAAACATTCAGTTAAATGTTCACATTGAGCATTATATTATTTTTTATTTCACTTTATTTAACATTTTCTCCTTCCATCTGTATGTAACGCTTATATCATGTTAATAACTTCATAACTAATAAATAACATTAAAGACATCTCATGAGAAGTGTGCGACCAAAAATTAACTTAAGTCCCAAAATACAATTTCTGATATTTTACGACCAAATCAATCTGTTTTAAAAAAAAGTATGTTCAATTTATTGATTAATCGTTTAGGATTTGAATTTAATAAGTAACCAAAGAATTTATTCAATTTATAAAAACTACACTCATATAAAAAATTGTAATGCAATATTAATATTTATGCATTTATATTATTAGTAATAGTTTTAATATCCTGTATTTAATCGCATTTTTGTTATTCGCATGTTGTTAATCAAAATAGTTTTGATTGTAGTAATCGAATTGTTATCTTATTATGTATATATCTAGCCATCTATTTTTTTACTCGCTCGACAACAATCTTTAAAAAGTTATTAAATATAACCTTAAAATAAAAATTGAATATATGAAAACAGTGTTAAATTAAAATAAAATTATATTGGACTGGCGTCGATCGAATTGTTCACAATATTTTGAACAGAGGATACAAGCTTTGTAGAAATACCTGACTAAATATGGTACCAGTTATATAGTAATATTTTCACTATCATTACTCGTATCCAATTTATGTAAACTTGTGAATGCTTTCAACTATATTACTTGTATTTCCCAAATGGACATTAATGTCGAAAGGTTGTGGTTGATGTGCTTTGGTTGATAATACGAGATAAACGATGTTTTTAATCCACAACACGGCGCACGTATAACACGAGAAAACCGAATTTGATACAAGATTCTGATGCATCACTTACAAACTTTTGCCATATTTTTTTGTCTCAGTTTGCCGATTGTGTTAAATATTGATCATTTAGTCTAGTGATCTAGTAATGTATATTTCAATCTCGTTTTGCAACAGAAGCAGAAACATATCAATCCTAACTCAGTATCATTTTGACGTTACCTTTAGCTATAGCTATAGCTGTGTAGAATTATTTTGAAAAATGACATTTTCGAGTTTAGATTTGAAAGCGATCTCAACATTACGATAGTATTATTTTTGCGTCCGTTTTATTCATTATCGCTAAGTTTAGATTCACGGTATTTAACTCTAGTTTAGCCTCAAGTGTTACGCTCTTAAGTGCAGGTTAAAAAAATAGCTTCAAATATGAGTTAGAGAAGAAAGCTTTCATTATACCATTCGAATTATTAGATGTCTTGAAGCGTAGTTCACTGCTACCGTAATTTTAATAATTACTACGTTTTTACTTAATATCGGATATGTTAATGATACTGTTTTTTTTATGATTGCGGTGGATGTAGTTAATGTGCCAGTAAATAGCGCCACAGATCCATAATAATTTTTATGACAAAGTAAATTCCGTAAACTATAATAATGTGTGGAGTATTTTTCTTCTATCATAATATTAATGTGATTCCGTGTACGAAATACCGGTCATATCTAACTATGGTGTAATAATGAATATAATAAGAGTGTATTGTTGTTTTTTGGAAGAATTGAAAAGCGATGGCAGCTTTATTTTTATTAAATAGAGTGCCAAAAATGCTGACCAAAACATGGGAAACGCCTTTACAAACTTGATTATTATATTGTTATGACCGTAGCTAACGTTAAAAGTGAAATTTTCCGCTTCGGTTATAATTTGCGATGCGAGGGTGAGGCACACTAACTTTATTATTATTATGGGATATTAAAAAAAGTAAGACAACATTTAGCTAAACATATACATGTACTCTCGTCTATCACTCGCGTAAAATCTAAATCCTAAAAACAGAATAAAAGTACAATAGAAATAACGTATAATAGTTGAAAACTGGTTTATTTTAGTTTCTTAACAATAGTTCCGAACATTGAGATTACCAGGTTTGAAATTGTTGTAAGTTTTTTTCACTTTACAACGCCAGCAATAAAATGGTTATTTATAGCGAAGTGAAAATTCCACAAAATACTATTGTGTAAATGTTTTCCTTTTTTCTTTGCTTTTTCCAAATACTACTTTAATACAACAGCTTTTATTGTAGTGTACATTCATTTCACAATATTTATTCGCGATCACTATATATATATAAATTTTATAGCAAATACGAAAAAACGTGTGTTTTCAGGCTTTTTTCAATTTATGATTTATTTCATTTGCATATTATTTTTCGCGATGAGACTTAAACTTTAACGCATAATTGGAGGAAATAATACTGAATAATATTAATTAAATTAATTGTTATTCGAAAAAATGACGGCAATTTGCAAACATATTCCGATTAATCATTAACAGTGTTTGCCATATAACATATATAACTCATAAAGTAAGGCGAATGGAATGGAATGGTATAATATTGTTTGTAAAGCATATCTGATCAGCGGTTGTAAATGATGCGTGACCTCAAATAGCTCATTGATGTTAGTAATTATTTATCTGTTTGTTGTTTTGCCGAAACAGTGTATCAGTGACTGGCCATCAAGGCATGGGTCCGTTGGGTATCTCTCAGGCTCACGACCAGTTATCGCAGTGGCAAATATTTGGAGTGGAGTTCGTATTAACATTTTTGGTGGTATTCGCCATATTTGCCACATTGGATCCCAATCGTAAATCACTTGGTAGTGACTCTCTCTCCATTGGCATCGCATATCTTGTTTGTTCGCTTACAGGGGTAATTATATGGTCATTTTTAACATACTATATTCAAGATCAGAGCATGAGTTATATCGGTAGAAATAGAAAATTTATATTAAATTTGTCGTTATCGGCATACCATTTGATTTAACAAAAATTTTATTTATGAACAAAATAAACTAATATACGGTAAAATTGCTATTCGACAATACAGACAGTTTAACATTACATTATTCCATGTTTGTACGTTCAAAAATCTATAAAACATGTGCACATTTAGCGCGTAAATCATATTTTTATATTTATTTAATACCGTAAAGTTTTTGTTTTTGCGCCAAACAATAAACCAAAAAGTCATTGATTCTAATCAGACTAAACATAAAAAGGAAGAGGAATAGTAAAACGGAAAATATATGATCTAATTCTCAAGTGTATTACGTTAAGGTAGTATTGAAGGAGATAGTAAAATAGAATGGCTAGACTTTTCGAATACTGTATGGTATAATGGGATGGACGTTACGGTCATTTACCAAAGTGTCAGAAACTGAATGAGATGATCATTGAAAGTATGCCCAATAAATTATTGTTATCTTTAACCAAATATTATTCCGATTTCTAGCTATGCTTTATTCGAATTTTATTCCAAAGCGAGAATTTTATTACAAGTTTATCAATTATAGTGTTTCATTTATTTTAAATGAGGCTTGAATTTTAAAAATTTGATGCGTTTAAGTTCCATTATGTATTATAATCGTATTTATTTGTTGTTCGGACATTGGATATCCAAATAATTTTTAATTTACAAAATTTAAGTTAATGATAACTTAATCATATAAATTTTGTTAATTTTTATACCGTTTTCTTATTGTGGTTTTTAAATCCGTTGTGTTTAAACTGGCGATGCGTACAAATTCCTTAACGAATGCTAGTGTATGCCAAAATCTTACAAACACTCTGGTTTTAATATAATTTATTAATGTTAAAAACAGTATTAAATAAGTGCTTTTTAAATATTTAAGTACATTTTAAAACAATAATAGAAAAATATTTCGATACGTATACTCTAATATAAAGTAATCAGAATAATATTTTTTAGATGTCCGTTACAGTTCAGTAAATACGATGCAGAATATTCAGATACTAATGAAATCCACAAAAAAATATAACATAATCCACGTTTAACGAGCTATTATTAATCTTGATAACTATATCTAAGTTTGATAACGAATTGCGATTCCGAATGTAATGCTGGAATTATTACCATATAAACTATTCGTATACTTTATATATCTATCTTATTCTGGTTGCTTTAACTTCTGCATTACGCGATACTAAAAACAAAAAAATGCTATTAAATTGGTTTAGTTCTGCTCTACGCTTTGACCATCAATGATGAATGCACGCCATAACATCTTATGATTTACAATTAATATTTTTTTTTTGGTAATGTTAAACTTAGTTACCATATAGAATGTTTTAGAAATATTTTAGATTTGAATTTGACACTTATGCTTGTGATAAGGATTTTTCGCTTCGTTTTTATTTTTCTTTCAGTTTATTTTTCAGAACATAAGTGTTTGCCAATATTCAGTCTTGTTTTACTAGCATTTTCGCTTATTTAATGTAAAACAATGGATGAAACACTGCGAGTAAAATACAAAAGATTATTAAAAATCGATAATCTATTGATTTACTAAACAGTGTATACAATTTCTCACATTTTATGACACTATTTTTCAGTGAAGAAATCTCTTTATAAAAGATAACTTTCGTACCGTATTATTTTAAAATTTTCATTGGATCATAGCGTTAAGAATACTTAATGAAATATTCATCGCATCAAATAACTGAAAGATTAAATTTCAATTGTACGTAAAAAAATCATTTTTATATTGAATTTTTTTCGCACTGCGAATCGAAAATTATTGGACGATAGAGAAAGTCCGAGAGTTAGTGGAAGGAAAAAAATAGATCAGATCTTATGACGGAACTTATAATTTTCAATTTTAGTACAGCACTAACATTTCGTTTATATCCACGTCTACTGTATAAAGAAATGGTTCAAAATGATACCTCCATTCAATTATCCGAGCTCTGATAATGGCCATTAGAGATAGTATGATGATATTAGCCAAAGAAATCTCGTGAGATTCATTCAATGAAAAAACATCACTGTATATCAAACAGAAAGGGAGCATTAAGTGTAGGGCATAGTAAAACCGCTATAACTTTAATAAAACTAATTGTAACATAACCAGCATTGGAATTAAAATCGAAAAGAGTTAGTCGTCTGATATGGATTTAGAGTAGAGCTAACGGTAATCTCGGTAATGGAATGGTTTTGAGCCCAGCAATGGTTCCACTCATTCATTATTATTGATTAACGTTGGAAGCGCTGTGTGCATCGAAATCGGTATAACATTACATACCAGTAAACAAAAGAATAGTTTTAGACGGCATTTGAAAAACATGGCAAATCCATTATATTTGACGCTGCCTTAGGAATTGAGCGAAAAAATGATGAAAATATACAGTTGAAAATAAATTCTTTGTTGTTTTGAATGGCAAGCATTTTGGTGTTCAATCTACTATAACTCACGCTCTGTCAATCTTATATAACGCTAGATTGAGTTTTATGTTAGACTGTAATTAGAGATGGGCTCAACTGGGAGTAAATTTAATTTCCATTACTTTAACTACCTCTTTGCCAATAGATGTGCCAACTTTTTGTCTTTGAGTAAGCCATTGCTCGTTTGCGACGCTCAGCCCAATTTAAGGCTAAACAGGTCTAAACCTAATGAAGCGCATGTTTTTAGATATTTTTAATTAAGTTCTTTACTCCAATGGAAAATTCAATTTCAATCAATTCTATTTAAAAAATAGTTTTGATAATACCAAATGAAAAAAAGCTAAAAACTATATCTATATATACAGTATAATACGTATTAGTATGTATAGTATGTATATCTTCTATACAGATACCAGCAAGTGGTGCATCACTGAATCCAGCGCGAACATTAGGGCCTTCATTTGTTATGAATCGATGGAAGCATCATTGGGTAAGCAAAGCGCGAAATGCAATCAAATTGAAGCGATTGTTTGGGCGATAGCGAGCGCAGTCAGATATGAAATAAATAAAGTAATGCTCATTTTTCTTTCTCCGCTCGCATTCTGTATCAGTGAGACATTCAATTTTGCACAGACATATGATCTCATTGCCCAATACCTTATAAGTATTTCAACAGTGTTGTGTTGGTCTGACATTGGATGCGAGATAATGCGATATATATAGCTATATCAGCATCAACTCATGGGAAATATTGGACAAAAAAGTTTTTAGAATGTCTTCGAAATACTCATTTCTTTATATGTGGCAAAAGATAAAATGAAAACAATTGATAGGAAAGCTTTTAGATTGGACTAAATGCAACTCGAAAAGTGAGCCCAAAGCCATGTTCTATGAGTTAGTGAGTTAAGGAAATAGAAAAGCAGTGTTCGTTCTATTCATTGTATAATGCTATGAACATCGATCCGCACGCACAGAGTCAGAGTCAGACTGATGAGAGGAGAGGAGAGGAGAGTCAGTGAGACTTGCAATGAGAAAATTGCTACTTCGCTAAAGTCTTGTAATTCTTAGCGTTATATCGTTTCCATACTCCAAATCATATTATATATGCCAGAGTCGCGTAAACTTCAACAAATATATGTGAGCAGAAATATCAATGCATTGTTATAGTATTGGTGTTGACTCCAACGCCAAACAAATTCAGCTAAAATGTGTTAAAAGAGCAAAATTAATTGCCTCTGCAGTGTTATGATAAGCTAAACTGCTTGTGGTGCAGATAAGAATAGCTCCGTATTACCGAAAAATAAGCTCAGCCGCAAGCTATAGATAGTACACTGCTTTTCTTTATTATACTGTAGTGTATACAGTATATGCTTTAACGCTTTGAATTCCCACTTAATTATTAAATATAAAAAATGTATTTTAAGTTAAAAGTTATTAAATTTTCAAAAAAGCATAGGAAAAAAGTAAGACTCATAGTTAGTGTGCGCATGCAGACAGTAATGGTATTAAAATAGCGCTGTAACTGTTAGTTTGAGGGCAAGAATAAGTTTGCGTAATATATTGATTTTTATTCGGCACATCAACTCAATTTCAAGTGTTTCTTGACAGTAAAAGATGTTTTTTATCATGAGAACGAGAACGGGAGAGAATATAAGCCTTTAGCTTTCGCTCTCTCCTATCGAACTTCTCTATGCGTTTCGCGTTTCGTCCCCTTCTGTCTAAAAAGTTATATTATTGCGAAAAAATTTTTTACGTTAAAATGATTCGTTTTTTAATACATTTGGTTTTCGATCCCCTTTTTTGCCATCCATTTTTGCTTTCGAGCATAAATCCCAAAGAGCGTCAATTTTGTTTGGTTCGTCCTCTGGTGCACTCTCATAGTCTAACAATAACGCCAATGGCTTGTTGTGCGTACTACTTTTAGTTGAACGTATACGGTATTGCTTTTGCAGAATCAATCTCAAGAGAATGACAAACTTTTTGGCGTTCAAGCATTTCTAAATAGATAGAGTTGTTATACAGTAAACTACGTGAGCGGAAAACTAGAGAAAGTAAGAGAGCTTTACATCCCATAAACTGACAGAGAGAACCATTGGGGAAGAGAAGAGCAAATCAAACCTGAAAGTGATTGTCGTAAAGAGCATCCTATCCCCCGCTCATTCTTTTATTTCTACATTGTCTTCGTTTTTCGTTTTCTTTTTAATATCAACAACACTGCGCGCTGAGCCTCGCTTGACATTTTCAACAATAGAGGCACTCATTTCATAATTTTGTTGACAGGTTTATTGGTTTGGTCCTATAACTGGTGGTGTATTGGCCGGATTAATATACGAATTTATATTTGACACCAACAAAACTGGGAAAACCATTCGCGACGCCTTTGACGAGTTAGAAAGAGGTAAGAATAATGTTTCAGTACAATCAACATACCGTACTATACTGTATGCTATACTGTATGTAATGCGCTGCACAGTACATACTGTATACATTTGTTGTATACATTAATACTCGAGAGAAAGAAAAATTAGAATAGTGGATGCAGTACTAACTGGAGATCATCTATGGTTTCATAGAATGCAAGTTTGAGCAGATAAAAAATGCAATAATAAATAAGGTTCGTTACATGTATGCGATGTATACGCAACTACACAAGAAATGTTACATTAAAGATATTCCACGCTTTGCCTACTGTTAAACATAATATACCTTAGAATAAGTATTCCGTCTTTCGTACTGTTTATATATGTTTATACATAAGAAAAGAGTAAATTTGACTAACATATACGTGATAGTGCATTCCCAACATAGACTCGATAGTGTTTCCTTATATATATATGACGTTCAATTGAATTTTTTCCCTCTTTTTATCTATAAAAAAATCTTTACCGTTTGCACGAAAAACATTGAATTTTTAAAAAATAACATTGAACTGTGATATATAAGTTACATATTGGATCGCAGATGTATTTTCGGAAACGCTATTAAGTATTAGAGCAAAAATTTCGATCAAAGTTCAGTTTTGGCTTTATTTGATTTCTTGATGTGGGCAAACAAAGTGGAAGTTTTGATTTTCCACAAGTTTCGCCATATGTTGCACTGCCAGAGGAAATGTTGTGATCAACTTTTTTTCCTTAAATCATAACCGAATAAACCATTCACAATACATTCAGTGCTTTGGTTGTATAGTGAATAACTTATATTGGAGAGAGACGTTCGATCTCTTAAAGTTTTCTAACCCTAAACTTAGTTTTCCCCAGTGTTTAGTAATGGTGATGGTTGTTATGGTTGTTCGCCACAGAGCAGTGCAACGCGTATGTATTGCGAGCAGCAATCGTTCCAATCAACTGTGATTTATGTGTTTTTTACTGAGTTGTCGTTTTTTTTCGTTTCTATTTTCATGTTACATATTATATAGAATCAAATATAGATGACGACTACGAAGATCCAGAAGCAAAGATCAGTAATAATAAGGCAATAGTGGCTTACAGTACAACTTCTGGTACATCGAGTGGAAGCAGCAGTGGTCATCGCTCAAACCACACTCAACTCAGTAATGTCAGTAATATCACAGTTCACGGTGGATCTTCTCATTACGACACTTATCGAACAGTAGCCGCAATCAATGCTTACACACCGACACCAGCGATGGATGGCGTATACGGTACAGCGGGTGGTGTGGCGCACACCGCAACACCGCATCACGTCAGCCTACCGTCCAATAATTATATTCACTCAAACTCTAATTACGCTCCTATTTATGGCTCGCGTTACGGACACAACACCTTAAGACAGTTACCCGCCAGAATGGATTACGGCGTACAGCCACCCGTATCTGGACCTGGAAATACTAAATTTTAGATAGATATTTGTTTAATAAATCATTTCACGTGTAAATAAACATTTACTATTATTATCGATCGGTAATGTATTGCGTGTTACAAAAAAAGGATAACACGATAAATGCTTTGTGGAAATCTTGTCATAAATCCTCACATACACTTCCCAATGCAATTATTCGTTTCTTCTTTAAAAAAAACCAACAAATTTTTACACTAAACAAGTTATCCGTGTTTACCGAGTTTTATTTGCGTATATATTCTGTACAATTTGTAAATAATATGACTTCAATTTCGAAATGTGTATTTGAGCAATACTGCGAAATATGTGTAAAAGTTTTTTATACGCCAATATTTCATGGTTTTGTAAAGTTTTTCTCGTTTGATAGTTTTCGGTTTTATAATTTCGATTAGATATATATATTATTATTGTTTTGTAATAATTTTAATCTTTAGTTTAAATTGAATGTATTTGTACTTAATAAGCACTCTATATTAAAAGCGAGTCATTTAAGTGAAATAAAATAATAACTTCCAGTAAAAGTGAGAAAAAATGAAGAGAAATAATCATTTTATAGTTAAGTCGTTAAAATATGATTGATTGCTTCGCTTTGCAATCAATATTCCAACTTTAGGATTGGCTGACGAGTAAGTGCAGAGTTTGAAAATAATTTTTGTTTTGCTAAATATTTCCTATATTTCTTAATAGATATGGCCATAGTGTCAGAAGTAGGTGATCACGGTTCATATACCGGTACTGTAAATATATCTTTACATTTAGGGTAATTTTCAGACCAATTCCCTTTAAAAATCGCATATAGTTTTTAAACCTTAATAAATCCAGCCTAACGTAAAATCAGTGCCACAAACTTGCGGCACATATTTGCCCGATTGTTTAATTGTTTATAAAATTAATGAGCTCTAGAAAACTGTTGGAGTATGAGAAAAATTTATTTTTCAAATTTTTTCGAATGGTGTCAGTTTTATACGCAACTATTGCGATATGAATATATATAAACTACTATATTATAAACCACTTGGCAGCGCACATATTTCACATTCTTAAGTTTTTCTGCGCGTATTAAAAACATCATTCGTACGATGGAATCCGAATGAATAAGAATGCTTTGAAGTGAGTGAACGCAACGGTATCAACAAAAGAATGGATTGGAATTTGAAAGGCGCTCCGAAGTTGAGTAATTTGGTTTTAGGTTCTCACCGTTTCGTACCCCAACTCACTTACAAAATAACAACAAAGTAATTGTGACAACAAGTTTGAACCTGTTATTCAATGGTAAATGGTTTAACATACAAAAGTAGTTGTGCTGTGGCTCTCATAGTATATAATAAATCAAACATTCCATTTAAAAAGTAATAATATTTGAAAAATAACAATATTTACCGTAATAAACATACAGTATAATAGATTGTTTTTGGCTATTAAATAACTTAATACTACCAACAGTAGTGACCATAGCTATAGTTATAGCGTTCCATCATTTATATAATGATAATAATATTAGCGATAAATTTTCAATAAACGTTTGCAATCGAAATATAGAGTAATAGCAACGTATTTGTGAGTTCATAAACATAATATCACATCTGGTTTAACATTGATCTCATCCAATATTTAACCACTCGCTGCAAACATAAAAATAAATGAAACCAAAGATAAGTATTTTTGATTACTATATATTCAGTGGAGTTGAATCCGTATAACAGATATATATAGCTAAGATTCGTTCGGTATTGAGTTGCATACAAAATTGCGTTTAAACATAACCCGAAATGTTTAAAACATCGACAAATTGAAATTCATAAGTCATTTCTGTCAGTTAATTCCCAAATGTATTGTATTTATAAGAACGACGTATTGATTATAAAACTAGAATTTCGCATCTGTACTTTGTGTCGTAATTCAGGAAAAAAACGAAAAAAAAACACTTAAAATATTGTAAAAAACTTTTTCTACTAATGTACAGAATCCATGTAATATGAATTGAAAAAAGAGAGGGTTTTTTATCGAACACAATGCAAGATTACAATGGAGTCATAGAGTATAACAAGAGAGTGAACACGAAAAAGTTTAATGTGTCTCGTTTTCTCATTTCGGTTCACTCATGTGTACTTGTTTTATGTACTGTGCAAAAAAAACTGTATGTGAAATAACAACAACACTTCCAAACACATAGTTCTCTTATAGTTCTATTCTACAGTAGTAACACAGTAGTAGTTTAACATTTTACTATAAAGTTTTGCGAATCACACAGAGGACACTTAATAGCAATGACCACTAGTTTGTAGGAGCAAAAGGCAAATCAGCGCGCATATAAAAAACAACATACAATACATTATGTAGAATTGGCCAACGAAAACGTTGCCGTTTTTTTTGTACCAAACCTGACATCAATTTAAGAGAAGAGAAAAAAGATTTTTCTCTCTCTTTTTGCTAAAGAAAAAAGTGAGATAAAAGATTAAAGAAAAGAAAGCAAAAGCATTCGCTCTCGCAATCTAGTGATGACTTGGCGATAATCAAAATATATAGCGTTAAAAAACATTATTATTGCCATAACAATAACAATAATAACTGGTTTTGTAATAGTATGCCCACTGAGACGTTTCAAATTTTATGTTTTGAATCAAGAAAAATTAAAAATAAAATATATAATAACAATATATGTCAACAATTTTATGCTCAATTTTTTTAACTTTTAGTTTTGTTTTATAGTTTATATTACAATAAAAATTTATACGTATGGAGAGTGCACTATAAAATGAGTTAAAAACTGGGCTATAATAATATAACGTTATTATAGCTGACAAGAAGCACTATTATCAACGAATATCTTTTGGGTTTTAAGAAAAATTTTCAGTTTCCAAAACGAAAAAATTATCAGTTTCTTCTCCGCTGAACGCGACTGTCAATTGCTATCTCTTCAACGACAATACACTTGCAGGCAATATCATAAACGGCGCGATTATGCGACGAAAATAAAACAGTGAGCGAAGCGGGTATGAAAAGCATTGTCGATAAGTTTTTGAAAATCGCTCGCAATAATGACCTAAAAGTTAAAGAGAACCAAAATTTTGCAATCAACGCAACAGAGATAATAATAATAAATTGCCAATAATAATAATAATAATAATAATAATGGGTTTTCCTACCAAACGATTCCAATATTTTTGGCAGGAATCACTCTAACGAATCCATCGCCGATATCGTCAATTCGTTCGCACGACACCACTACTATACCGAAAATTGCTTTACCGGGTGTTGAACCGCCGATACGATTCATTTGGCCGCGATGTAAACATATGGTCTATGAAACAATCACTACTAATTTAATTCAATAGTTAGTATTATCGTTATATTAGACTTGCCTCATACGCGCAAACGATAAACCGGTGTATCATTTCGATTATTATTATCTCTGATGTCAATTCGTACGCGATCTGCAATGCGTCGAAGTCATAGTCGAGTAAACTAAGATCGAATTTATCGATATCGCTGTCACGTATATGACATTAAAATAGAAAAAACAAAATTAAAGAAATAGTTGGGCAATAAATGAAATGATTGGGTTATTTCATAATATTACCCAATGGTTAACAAATTATGAAAATATCATTCGCAACAATACATACATAAGCTCAAGATAATCAACAGCGATGTATGTGACCATCAATTTTAATATAAGAAGAAAGAAAAAGTCGAGTACTTCGGCAATAACTCGCTTCCACACGCGAGGAATTGCGTATATACGCCCTAAAAACCCAAACCAATACTACAGTTTAATTTATTGAAAAGAATGTTTTTTCAAACAAAAAAGAAAAAAGTACCGCTTATTAAAGTTTGATAAAACTCAATTCTTCATGAAAAAAAGAAAAACGCGGAGGAGAGAGAGAGAGAGAGAGAGAGAGAGGAGAGAGAGAGAGAGAGGAGAGAGAGAGCAAGCAATATATAGCACAGCATTCGCTTATATTGCTTCGAGATTCAAGAGCTTTACTTATTTTCCTCTTATATATCCTAACATTTCTCATTTAATCGCTTGAAAAAGCTTTACTTAGCATCAGCGTAAAAATTATTTGAGTCTCTCGTGGAATGACATTACTCTTGACTAAGAAATTGGAACTATTCTCGAATTGTGTTTTCTCTTTTGACTTTTTGTTTTTTCCTCCTTTTACTCATTCAAACGATATTAAAGTAATTCATATTTATATAGGCATGCATTTATAAAATATATATATATTCAAAATAGCATCAACGCTATTGTTTTGGTTGATTGAATCCGAAAACAATACCAAATCTATCAATAGTAATGACAGAGTTTGAAAGTTTCTACCGTATCATACATTACAGTGTGACCCGCTTTGAGATTGATCTGTTTTTTTACTCTCATTTCTCTCTAACTTTGTCATTGTGAATGGCCTAACATTCGAAGAATGCTACAAATAGTTGCCCTAAAATGTAATGTACGGCGAGCCCTATTTTGTTGCAAACTTTATTCGATCATTTGGGCATTTTTCGCTAACTAGTAGTGAATAAACACCCAATTCTTTAGCATCATTGCACCGGCGTTTACTCTTATACTGAGTTAGGCATCAGTTACTAAGAAGATAATTGGATACCAGCATATACGCTGCAGAGTAGACAACACTTCATAAGCTTAGCTAAAGTAAATGTACTCAGCAATAGACTAAATACCTCTTTAAATGATATTCTATGGATCAGAATATTAACACATTACAAACAATTAATGAATGTTTGCGTTGCTTATTATAGCCATTTTATTTTTGTTTTTTTAATAAACAGAATCACAACTTGTAGTAAATTTCTCTTTAGGTTATAAATAGAGTATACGGTACTTAATATTTACTCAACTTTTTTACGAAACCTATGGTCAACACATATAAAGCGAGCGTTTATACCGCATTTCTAGATCAATAAACTAACAAACAACATAATAAAAAAAACTCGCAAAATTTACTTTCACTCGCTTTTTTTTGTTCCTATAACTTAACTTTCCTCGAGGTTATGTAAGATAAGAATAAAATGCAGTACTATTATAATGAATTTCATCGAACCGTAAGCATACCATAATTTGATTTTACAAAGTTTTCCTACAAAAATGAAATTACGACAAATAAAATTTGGGTTTCGCTTCTTTACGAATTTAATAGAAGGTATCTTTTGAGAGCAACTATCTGTGGTGAAACACTAAAATTTATTACAAGATTATTCGAAAGTTAATCTATAACTTATGTGTGCAATAGAAATATTTTTCATTGGGAAAAGAGCTGTGAAACAAAAAATAACCAAAATACAAAACAAAAAATTTCTCCAAATTTAAACTTTAAAATGAAAAACAACTAATGCAGTGATTTATACAGTAAAATTTGAATTTTATATGATTATTTTTTTCTGAAATTTAAAAATAAAAGAAGTTTTTATTTTCAATTTTTAAATAATAAATTATTTAAAGCGAGTTATTTGTATACTATGGTAAAAGTAAAAAACAATTTAAAAAATATAATGAATTTTACGAATAATTAGTGTAAAATCAATTGTTCCGTATTTTAACAAAACCACACAATTCACAACTGATTTTTTAATTTGAAAATTATTATTGGCGAGCAATCAATACGGATGTGATATTGCATTATCATATAAAGTTAAGTACAAAACTTATACATAACTTAATTATTTATTGCTTTCTATGCAAATCACTTTTTAAATTAATTAATACTAATAAGCATAGTAATCAGATATAGTAATCCGTATCTCTAATGACATAAAGATGTTTTTTTTATTCTTACTTATTATACTTTACATAACTAACTGAAATAAATGAATAGTTAATTATCTTATTAAGATATTTACATTAGTATTCGTTAACGATCGCATGTTTGCGTACTTTCTATTTCTATAACTATGTTTTACATTAAAATGATTTCGAAATACAGTATACAATATAATATATAGTGATTCAACTATATTTAAATAACTCTACGGTTTACTAGAATCTATATGAAAAGGTTTACTAAGTATTATTTCTATATATCGAAATATATAAATCAAATATAATCCAATCTAATTGAATATGTATTGAAAATGATTAATATTTATAAGATGTTAATGGAATAAAAATTTGATGCATTTTGATTAGAGATTATTCTAATTGAAAATAAAGAACGATACGAAAAATATCGAATAATTAGATTAATAGATTATTATAATCTATTGTAAAGGAAAGTACGCACAATACAGTCTGTAGTGTAATGTCTGCGCTTATAAAACAAAATCTCAAAACAAAAATAAATTCATTACTTAAATGTCAGAATATTGTGCGTTAATTAAAACATAACTTATCCGTTATATAATTTGTTGTTAAAGCCTTGTTTTGTTCGAAACAATAAATTTAAAAATATAGTATTGTTTTAAATATTTTCAACTCATCAAATAAAATTAATTTAATAATGGCGATATATTTTTTAAATTGAACCTACGATTGCATAAACACTAAAAAGATTTACAAGTTTAGAAGTGGAAAGGGTTTCGTATCAAATTTAAGGAAATGGTTTTTCAAAACTCAATTTATCTTTTTTTATAAATCCTTACTTTGACGACTTGACTAGTGATGGAAGAGGTCTGAAACTAAAGAGGTATTTGAAAACTCATCGGATATGAAACATTATTTTTCAATTTTCTAACAAATTTTATAATAAAAATTTTAAAAGTTTTTGTCCAAAAAATTTTCAATGTTTTTGCGAGAGAGTTATGGTCGCAAATCATAGAAAGTTTAGATCTATAAATCACATATAATTTGTATTATATTATATACTTTATATGGAAATCATTTTATAAGAATAAACCATAAATGTAAAACAAAATTCTCTTTATAAAAAGACATTGATTTTGAGGGTTCAAATTAAAATAGAAAAAGAAGGGTATTGTAAATTTAAAAACAAAATTTACTTATATCTATTTAATATTTAGTAATTATTTTCTATCGAAAAATTAGGTACGAAGAATTTATAATAGGATTACTATAGCAAATATAAATAAAGAAATGTGTAAAAGTAACGCAAATTTTTCTCTTACAAATAAAATTAATTTGAGTTTAATTTTTTAGCTCACTTGAATAAATAAAGTCTGGCTTATAGATTTGACCATGTCTGCCTGTCCTCAACTTCGCAGTCTTATATTAATAAAGGGGTTCCACCGATTTCTTAAATTAATAAAGGGATTTGGCATATTTCTTGCATAAGCATGTATTATCCTACGAAAAGTGAGTTCTCTATTAATGTGTCGTGTGAAGTGTTTATTAAAGTGAATTCAAAACCTTTTTCCTAAATATTAAAATACAATGCCGTTTCAATTTAATAATATCATATATAGAATAGGTTTTTCACATTTTGGCGTTGTTTGTTCGCACACTTTAAAGCATTTCGCTATACTTTTGTGACAAACAGCACATCTCAGAACTTACATACACATAAAGCATTGCTTGACTCTTGAGCATCACTTACCCCAAAGTCATAAATGTATGGTGCAATGCGAAAGCCAAAAAACGGTCAAACCTTTTGCATGTGTACGTATGTGTATGAGTTCGTGAGTTCGTAAGTGAGTTCGTGAGTGAGAGAGAGAGAGAGAGAGAGAGAGAGAGAGAGAGAGAGAGAATGTTTTAAAGAGAAAAATAGAGTGAGGAAAGATAAGAAATAGTGACAGAAACAGAAAATTAGAGAATTATATGCTTTGAAATTTGCAAAGGGTTTCACTTGTTCTGTAAAATCGAAATAAAGCTAAATTAAAGTATAACTAATGCCATCTCATAGATGCGAAAATAAAATACACGCATAAACATATAATACCGTAATAAATTAAATTAATCTTATTTTTGATGAGTTACTTTATTTTTATTTCAAACGAATCTTAAGGCGTAAACTATATCAAAAATTTAATAATTATTTAGCAAATTATTTTAGATATGTCTCAAGATTATATGTTTAAGATTAGAAGTTTTTAATATAGAATGGAACAGAACTTTGAAAGCTTAAAACTTATTCGGTTATAACCGAAATGTCCGTCCCTTATTTAATATGTCTTACTCGTTTTTAATAGATATAAATAATATAATTGTATTAAATGAGCGTTCTGAACATGCGCATTGTAAGCATTATACTGTACAGTAAAACCGTTCTTATTGTTAAACGTAAAGCGATTACGCTATCATTTGCATATTAACGCTAGTGTACAGCTGACCTCGTTGGCGGATATATGCTGGGGATGGATAACATTGTATTAATTGACGGGTCTCTAGTTTGCACAGTTTAGTTAATTCGTTAATTAACGATTTTCAAATCCCATATAACTTTGATTTCACTTTCTCTAAATGCTCTCTAATAAAAATAAATAAAAAAGCTAAACATTATTGAATTTCACAATTTTGATGATTTGATAATTGACAATTATATTTGCAAATTCTGCATTAATCATCGATGAATGTCAGGAAATTATTTTGAAAATAATTAAATTAATTTAATGTGGCATAAACTTTGGCATAAATTAGTAAATGGGATAAATATAATTGTTTGATCGTTGACTTTCACTCAATCAACTTAAACGCTAAACAAATATTGAAAAATAAAAACTAGTTTTTTAAAAAGTTGTTTTGTACGAAATAAAAACTAGTTTACAATATTTCGTATTACGCGTCACTAATTATTGAAAATATAATCCTATTTTTATTTAACACTAACAAATGATGTAATGCTCTATTTAACTATAACTAGTTTGAACAATAGAGTGAGTTCGTATCTAAATATCAATTCGCACGCGATTTTGCACAATCCATTCAAAACAGTCAAAATGAAAAAGTTTTAATTATAAAATTAGCTGTGATTAACAAAAAAAACAAATGAAAAACATACCTAATTGTGGCGCATTTATATTAATATTGCCGTTATTTGGGAACCAATTTAAATTACTATTGATATCAGTAGTGAACTGATTGTGTTGATTATGAGTGTTAGAGAGTGAACACATCATTAAAGGGTACGAACAGGTAAACCATTGCCAGTATTGGCATTGAAGTATCCACGCGTCCAAATGTTTCACATATTCGTCGCACGTTTTATACGGAAGAGAAGTGGAATCAATCGGTGATTGGTGTCCGCTTCGTAAACCGCCAATATTACCATTGATTGCCGTTTTTCGGTTGCGAACATTATCGTCTCTGTTGGCGTTATCGCTATTTTCAGCCATTTGTCTAACAGTAACGCAAATATATAAACATAACTTTTATCGCTGTTTACGAAACAGTTTCCAGTAATTGAGTGTCAATTATTATCGAAATAATCGCATACACTGTAACTGTTACAGTAGAGCGCAAAACACAGTATAGTCAAGTACTTCTATACCAGTTATTATCACTTTTACTTTTCACCGTTACTTTTAAGTAACCATTAATTACGTAAGCATTTTATAGATCAATTTAAGTTTGTGATATTTATTTTGTTCAATATTAGTTTGAAATAATCATAAGTAAATTAGTATTAAGTTACAATTGCCAATTGTGTATTATATTTAATCATATTGTTGAATACGCAATATCTTGTTGTTGTTTACGCATTTTAATTTCATAGTTATTTGAAACGTATCTTATGGATTGGAAAATAATCAACTATTTATGACTTAATACATAAATAAATAAAAATGTGCTCATATTAATGATTTGAAAACTTTAGATGTAATTTTATTGCCACAAACAAAAATGTTGAAATTTTCGCGAAAAATAGATTGCATCCATAAAATATTGCGATTAAATCCACAATTAATGGGAAGATATTTGAGTGACGATAACAAATCAAGCGACGATAATATTACGAATGCCGTCGATACTAATGACAAACAATCGGAAGATATTCTCGACAAATTAAATTTCTCAAAAGCTTTCGCTAAATTTGAAAAGATATCGACCGATGATTCTGCTGTAAAGAAAAAATCAAGGAAACCAGTTATGGAGGTTAGCGAAACGTTTCCCACACTTCTCCGTCATTCGCCATTCATCCAAATGGGAGACTTCGCCAATAAGATTGTAATCGGAACTATTGTTCAAACAGTGGCCGATGATCTTTATATTGATTTTGGTGTCAAATTCAATGCGGTTTGTAAACGACCAAAGCTTAACGGACAGTACGTTTATTTTGGATGCGTTTTATATATAACATGTAAATTTTTATGATTATTTAATTTAATTTAGAGATTACGTTCGCGGAGTTAAAGTGAAGTTAAGAGTCCATGATTTGGAACTTTCTGACAGGTTTTTAGGGGCAGAAAAGGACATGACTTTATTAGAAGCTGATGCGACGCTTATAGGGATAGTTTGGTCGCCCGCGAGAGTCACACCTTTAGTCGCGAAACAATCGCAAAACATTAAACCTAATGATGAAATAGAAGTAGAAATTTAATGCAATCATATTTTAATTTATAATCTGTAATAATAATAATACGGTATTTAGTTCATTAAATACTATAAAATCATTAGATTTTTATTTCGAATTTTTTTATTTAAGGTTAATATCTTAATCAGTATTCCTTAGTCAAATACCATAATAGCATACAAAAATAGCGCTATAAATAGCATTAATAAATGATCAAAATAGCACTTAAAAATAGCATTTAGATTTTTTTAAAAAATTCATTAAATATTAAAATATAATATTTTCCTAAATCTCTCTTAGTTTATTTTATAATGAAATATAAAAGTTTTGTTGAAAAGTAAGTTATTAGGAATTTTTGGTATTAGTGAAAATAATTTTTGGAAAAGGGGTAACAAAAACTAATCAGATTTAAACGACAATATTTCGATTTCGAGGAAAATGGAATTTATTAGCATTTATAAATGGAGTTAAAACGACTTCAAACTATTTAATTCGTGCACAAATAACTATAATGATTTTAATTTATGAAAAAATACTATTAATTTGACTCTCTATTAATCATTTATAATAATCGTGATTTAGTTATGATACTTATAAATTAATTTAAATTTAGAATGAGTTAATAGCTTAATACGGTATAAAAGTTTGTAAAAGATATGCTTTTTTATAGTAAGGAGAATTGTGTCACATTGTTACTTTCATAGTTGAACGATAATAATACGGAAAACAACTCAACCTAAGCTTATAATCAGACGTGGTTTTTTGTTTTCCACATTTTCCCCTTTTCTTTCCCTCTTCCTGTAAAAAGATTAGACCTCAATTAAATAACGAAATAAAATAAAACAAATAAAAAGCACATATTGTAACGATATAAAGTAATTTTGATTTGCTATTTGATAGACTTATAAGTTATAATAAGGTATAGTTTATTTTTAGCGACACTGGTAAGCGTAACGTTTATCTCACATAACGGTTTAAAATAGATACGATTAGAATTCTGTTTCATAATATTAAGTTTTCAGACTGGATTCTGTTTCAAAATATTAAGTTTTAAGGCTTATTAAGCGTAGTAACATGAAAATGTTTAGAATACAATTGTAGATAGAGATAAATCTGATAAATGGGCTTCAGTATCATTAATGCACTTTCTTTGAATATCTTGCGAGAAGCATTACGCACATTATTTTACTAATTAATGTTTTAAAGTAAGAATTTTGTTAACGTATAGGATATTCAATATAACCCAATCTTCTAAGGATGTATGACTAATTAATCACGAAAGCAAAACAGCTAAAAATATGGTGTCTGTTTCAGATCGCTATTAATAGATGCTATAAAATTCAAACGTTTTAAACGGCGTATATTTAATAATATAATTTTAAACAATTCAAGTTGTGTTTAATTTTTCAATTATTCGTTAAACTAAATAAAGAACTAGAATAAAATAATATCACACATAAATTTAATCCTTGAGTTTAACTTTGGCTTAATGTAATAAAAAAACTTTTTTTTAAAAAAAAGTGTACATTACTAGAAATTTGAGTATATATTCACTATAAATTTATAATATATAATATAATAATTAATAATCACAATGCGTATAAAGCAAACATAATCTGGTGATGTAATAAAATTATAACATAAAACAGTGGTGCAAACTATTCGAGAAAACGAAATTAAAAATAAAAATAAAAAGCGACTTTTCAATAACAATAACATCGAAAGACTTATTCTATGTTCTACTGCTTACACACAATTCATTAAATTGTAATATATTTAAATTTAAATAAATTAATAAAAAATCGTGATAAATCACAATAATTTACACCTAATAATTAATGTAATATTCGAATTATAAAATGTCATTGATATTATACATGCTGTGGTCTAAAAAAGTCATCGTAAGAGTCACTCCTCTCCTGATTATGAACATCAACTTTACAGAACATGGACGATGAGTGTGGAGGTGTGTGACAAAGTAACCCTTTTTCGTCGTATGCGTATGAACTCGATTCCGGGACTTGAAATGGATTCGTGTTTGGATGTGGCGGAAGTGGTGGTGTTTTTAAAAGCGAAAATTTTTGAAATGGCAGTGTCGAGTATAATGACTCGTCCTCTTCGATAATTGGCTCCTGATGTTGAACCCATAAAACAGTGGGTACTGGAGGTCTAGCCATTAATGGTTTTGTCTTATCGGAAGAATCGCTATAACGGAATGATAGCGTTCCTTCTTCAGACACAACACTCTGTCTACCTGTTGGATGAGCTTTAGTGCAAGTGTTAATATATTGAAAATTTTTTGCTGGACCTCCTGAAACCATATTAGCTTTTATTGAATTTCTGTCTTCTATACTGATATAAGCGTAAGCTGCAGAAAATGCGATTACTATAATAACAGCAGCAACTGTTATTGGAATGATAAATGATGAGCGCAAATATGGAGGCACTTGCTGTTCTATTACTCCTCTGTTGGCAGCTATAAATGTTTATCACAAAACATTAATTGGGCAAAACAAAACGAATTTACGAGAAAAAAATTAATTGCACAAACAAATCTTTTCAAAATTAATTTTTAAATTTATCGGTAATTCAATTCATTGGTAAAATAGTTCTTACTAATTAAATCCAAAACAAATTACTAATACGACAAAAAACTTTATAAAATCCTAACTATTAAAGTTAGAAGAGGATTGATTCCAAATCGAAATGGAAGAAAGTAATAAAATTCGATTTATTTAATTCTAGCATATATAACACTATTCAACTCTTTTTTCAGATGAGAAATATTGCATTAACACGAGATTATCAAATTACCGAATATTAATTCACACGTGCTTTAAATTTAATTAAAAATTTAATTAAAATCCATAAAATGATTATTTCATAATCACTTTTCTAAAATTGTTTATTGGCGAAAAATTGATTTTGAAAATTGTGTAATCATAGAACAATATAAAACGATAAGATACGGAACTTTGATGGAAAATATGTCATACCTTTGACTCTAAGAATAGCTGTCTGACTAATACTACCGAAAGAGTTGCTAACATGACACGAATAATTAGCGGCATCGCTATTGTCAATACTATTGATCGCTAATCGCGATGAATCATCGTATGTTTCGATCCTATATTTAACACCATTTAATATATTTTGGTTATTCTTATACCAATGGAAATACAATGGTTTGGTGCCATAATTGACCATACATTCCAAACGAAATGTATTGCCTTCAGTTAATATGAGTGAATGAGAACGAAATGGCAATAGTATTGGAGATTCTATTGTATAACCATTTATATGAATAGTAATAATATAGAGACAATTAATTGATTTGTTTTGTTACCTTTGGATAAACATGGGTTAATATGATGGAAACATATAATATACGCCACAATAACTGTAACCTTCATTCTTCATTTCTTTAGTCAATGAGCGTTTTTATTCATTTTAGTATATTTGTAGAAAAAATATTTATTACTCATACATTATGCATGTTTTGGTGTATTTGCTATCATATACTTAGTTGTTTTCGCTGCCAGAGTTAATCAACAAAGAAACAGACATTTAAACGCAATGCACACATCAATAGCGCATATAAGCGCCACATTTA
>JAQIXJ010000788.1:0-27254 GCA_034700185.1 Phthiracarus laevigatus | reverse complement strand
CAGTTAAAAGCAGTATTTTGATTGGTTGTCAACAAAAGCTATGCATTGTTTGCAACTAGTTTTTGAGCGCTATTATCATTGAATTGATTCATATAATGTCTAATCCACCGATTTATAGCAATCTATCGTTCTTCGATCGTTTGAGAACTGGTGTCACTGACATCGAAAATAAAGTGAAACTATTGAAACAATTGCAAGAAAAAGGATTTGAAGGCAGTTCTTCAGGCCTATGTTCGGTGACCGATGAAGACATCGCAAACGTTAAATCGTTTGATCGCGACGTCAGAAATACTTACGTATGATTTCATTATCATTCTATTATTTATATTTATCATATTATGCTTTATTCCACAAAATAATGGTCTAATTCAGTAAAATCTGATGGAATAGTAATTGTTTCTCTTTAGTCTAAAAACGTTTGGCTTTAAAATAATCGATTTTTAGTGATAAACATAGAACTAATCATAATTATTAAATATATGATTTATTGGTATTTATAAAAGCAATACGTAATGACTGTTTAGGTAGAAGTGAGCGCACTATACAACACTGTAAAGGGCTGTCCAATTAACTTAAATTGCGTTCAAAGTGATATCGAACGGATGAAACAGATGTTGACTGATTTGGAAACCAATTCCAGTCTAATCGAGTTTGGATACAAACCATGGGTTCCACCCGTTAATTTGAATGCAACATATTTAGCGAAAAACGAAACCGATAGCGCTATTATTAGTGATAACGTCATACAAAATATTGATTCGCTGTCTTTAACGCAATCAAATCACACCGAAAAACAGGAATTCGTGTTTAGTAAAGCAATAAGTGATGAAAAACCGAAACATTACGCCGAACTAAGCGCTATTATTACTGGTCAACAGATAAACAAACCCAAACTGATTCAAAATAATAATAAATTGGTGGAAACGTTGTGCCGAACGCCACAACGATATGATTTCGGTATTAGTAATCGCCACACACTCTTACCCGAAGAGTTTCTTAACCTAAATAAATACAACGAATCGTCTCAAGAAATGCCATGCTATGACGCGTCAGTCACCAGTAAATTCAATTGTTTCACGTCATCGAATAATATCGAATTCCCAACAAACAGTATTAACTATAATCTCGGTTCAAACATAACGCCGCCTAATATGTCGACCACAGCATCGAACGCAACCGATAGTTTCGTAACCGTCGAGTTCACACCTGGTCTCACAACGAAACGTCCAAAAAATAATATTTCGCGCGTTAAAAGCAGATTTGATGATTGTTTTGCGGACAATAATGCCGTTAAATTTATGGCACAACTTTCAAATTCGGACGAAAATGAAGACAATATAACACCGGAACAACCAATTAATAATATAGTAATTGATACGACCGTTAACACTGTCATAAAAACGTTTAATAAATCTGGAACGCCTCCTAAACCTCGAACACGGGTTAACGAAAATTTGCACAATAAATTGATAAAGAAAAAGTAAAACTTCGAACTATTTTCAAATAATTTTTTTAAAAGTTTTCACGAATTTTTTGCAATTTGTTTTTAATTTATAGATAAACAAACTTATATAAGATTATAAATTATTCAAAATTTTAAGTTAAAAGTTTTTAACAAAAATCGTGTTTGCGTTTACCATAACAACTAAATAAACTAAATTTCACCGTTCATTGTTGTCTTCCAATTCTAAATCGTCGATGTCCTGAAATAGCGATTCATCCACTTTTACGCCATCAAAGTTCTCATCCAAACTTTCGTCAGGGAATTGCAAGTCAGATTCGATAAGACTCTTGTCTTTCTCGAATAACTCTCTTCCCGTAAGCTTTTTGTTTGCGTCTAATTTATAGCTCTTATCGCCATTCAGTTTACTCATCTCTGCGTCGAACTTGAATTTCCACGACATAAACGAATCGACCGTAACTCTTGTTCCTTCAAATTTCTTCATTTCAATCTCTTCCGCCTCTCTCTTAATCCTCTCATTATTTTCCTTAATTTGTCTACGCTTGTGATCACCCATTTTATTAATCCATTCGATGGCAACACTCACTAATGTAAATATCATAACCATTCCGATACTATTATTTGCCTCTTTTTCTAATATTTCTAACAACTCTTGTTCGTCGCTTTCATCTAAATTAATAGAGTCTTGCACTTCGATCAGTGGCGGTCGGTCTGGATATAAGTCCACAAAAGTAAACAACAGCTCAATCTCATCTTTAATAGGTATAATAATTATTTAGTAACTAATAAACGATTTGCGAAATTTATTTCACTCGAAATTGCATACAATTATTAATTGAATCGTTATCCGAATTCTCTTCGCCGCTCTCTTCGCTCTTCACTGTTATCGAAAACTTTGCGAAAGGCTTTCGAGAAATTACTAATATTAATATCGGGGAAAATAATTAATGCGTAAATAATGTATTTCTCATTTTTAAATACAATGTAGAGTTCATCGTGAGTTTTAACAATTTAGATAATATAACAATTATTTTAAGTTAGATAATTAATTTTCCCGGATATAAGGCGCGCATTACTAAAACTAAGATTTTTTAAAGAAAAATAAACATGGGCTCTATGTTTGGGTTGCTCTTAATAAAAATATAAAAAAATTACTTAAAACTGTCAACAGATGTATGAGAAAACATTTTCTGGTAGTTTATTCGCAGTTATTTTTTTCTACAATCCTTTAGATGGTTAGTGAAATAAATAGTTGCTATACTATCAAAAAAATTATTAATGAACTCTTATTTTCAATTAAAAACAATGATAAACATACAAACTAATTCGTTTGGATATATTGCCTCTAATGCTTCCAATTCGTTGTTTTGCTCTTCATTGTAATTCATTCTTGATTTAATAATTAATTAATTTACTAATCGGAGAATATTTTTTCGTTTATAAAATAACAATTTTCGTTTGATCGTATAGTATTACAACCATTAAAAAACTAAATTATACTTTAATATAACAATTTAGTTAACTGTTCAACACTAAACACATGCTTTTTAATGTTGTTTTTAGTTTCGTTTTATCATTTAGTATGACAATCTAAATACAGGTTAAATAATCATGAATATACGTATATATTGAGTAATTTTATAGCTGTATTAAGTGATTAGAAAATATTTAAAATTTGCTTAAAATCAGTGATTAATTTTAAGTCAAAATACAATTACTTATTTTAATACTAAATTAAAACTAAACATTAAGTCTCATTGAGTGACGTGTTTTATGAACAAAGAGTTGCCAACACTTTAACTAACAAACAATCAGTCATTGGCTGTTCAGTAAGTGTAAAGCGATTCAATCTAACCAATCGTGTTTAGATATATCAGCAATACGTAATATAACCATAGCTTTAATCAATGAACTCGTCAATGGGATAGAGTTTAAGGCGCCACAAGCGTAACTTGTTTACGTATTCATTGAATTAAAGTGTTACACGTACAGTACGTAGAAATGTATTGCGGCGTCTCAAGCTCTATCACAACGTTGTAAACTATGGTTTTAACCGCTGTTTTCTTTTTCAATGATTGTTTAAAAATCATAGGATTACTACTGTTTGTTGACTCATATTATTGAACTTATACCGTATTTGAACAAATATTAATATGAGTGTGACAATTGAATGCGAAACATGAAACCATTATAATGTCGAGCACCAGAACGCGATCGTCCAAACAGAACGGTAACCGCAAACGTAATGAACATGAGATCAATTCGGACCAAACAAAACCAAAATCAGCGCAAAGAAGACGAAAATGCGTAAAACTTAGTGTAGAAACGCGTTCGGAACAAATAAGCGAAGATAATGTCACGCCAGTACACTCATCACCTAAATTATCGTCAGATTTGTGTCAATTTTACAATTTACGTAAACGTTACTCATCATCCAACTTAATATCGCCTTTTAAACCGAAATATACAACAATCAAATGCACAGAAAGTTTGAGGCATAAGAGAGTTTGGTGCGAACCGAGTCCTATCACTTACGAAGAGCTGCCCATATGTACGCAAATCGATGCCAACTGTCATCAACAAACCAGTAATGTTTCGTTAGTTAAATATGATAAAAACAATGATTTGGTTCAACCAAAACAGGATTACACGAAGTTATTGGCAACATTGGATGAGATGATGGCTGAGAAGGATGACGATTACGAATCCCAGAAAACAACTAATGTTTCGCTTAATACAAATAACGGATTTATCATTTGTGACAACGCTAACAATATTTCGGAATTGTGTGCCACCAATAGTAGTGATAAAATTGGTGATTGTTTTGCCGCCGAAGACGAGTATGATTTAAGTTCGGAATCGTTTGAAGCATTAGTTTCGCAAATCGATGTGAACGCCATGAATGGCAATGCAAATAATTCGCCACAAATTCTAACCAAATCGGACGATGATTATGATTTTTTGAATGATTCGGACGATTCTTTCGAGAAAGCGTTATCTATTATACCAAACTCTGTGCTCGAAAATCAAAATCCTGTTATTGTTGGGAATAATTCGAAAAAATCGTGCACAGAGTTCGATGGCTTTGAATCGGATGAGTCGTTTGAATTAATAGTATCGAAATTATCGGACGAACAACTATTAGGCGATTGTTTAGGAAAATCGACGCATACCAGCCAATCATCCAATCGTTCATCAGGTCTGCTCACTCTCTCGCAAATCGTTCGGTTGATTAACACCGATTCTCAAACTAAACAATAACAATAATTGCACGTTTTATTATAATTTTATTAATTCGCTAATATTATCGATAGAGCGAAAATAATCGTTATTTAAAAAGGGAATAATAATCAGTTTTTTTCATTTAAAGTTAAATGTTTCCATAACTTTTTTTTATTAAATATAATTTTGATATAAAGTTCGTCGGCATTAAAGTATACAGTATTACATGTTTGAAACTAGCATTTAAATTAAAAGTTAAGTAATAAGTTATATAATATCGAATTGTATTTGCTGTGGCCTAATGAGCACCTCATACAACGATTCCATTGTAGCTCTGGTACCATTAAAACTAAATATTTTCATAGACGTGCAACACTTCATTAACTGTTGAACACTTATTTTGGTGACAAACGAACAATTATTGATAATAAGTTCATGGATGAGTTTTGAACATATGCCACCGCTGGCGAAATAGCACAGACCATCGTCTCCGACCATAGTTCGCGACACGTCTATACTTAATAAATGTTCGCAATGATCTGCTATTAGTTTGATAGCTTTGTCGGTAATCAACAAACAACCCGATAACTTAATTATTCGAATGCGTTTACAATTGCATGCAATACCCTCTACAACGGCGTCGTTGACGTCAATACAGTTGTTAAGTCGAACGTCTTCTAAATGGTTGCACACGCGAAACATAGGTATCATAGCTTCGGGCGAAATCATATTCATGTTTGGAATTCTTGCGCCCAAATCACACTTTTGTAATCGTTTACAGTGTTTGGTAATCAAATTAATGGTGAAATCACTTTTGATACAATCGTATAAATTCAGTTCAATGAGTTCAATGCTGATGAGATAAGCGATATTTTCGTCGCTTAATAGCTGTCGCTTTCCGAGTGACATAACCAAACGCGCCTTCAATGTGGCCGGCAATTCCGATAACATTTGTAAATACTTTCTCCACGCGAAACGTTTCGTTTCGTCGCATTTAATTAATGTATTTAAAACTATGGAAAAGCTTAGTTCCAAAAGAGTTGATGTATCGACGTTTTGCATGCTTTTTCTCTTTCTAAGATAAAGAAAACCCATCTTAATGTAAATTACATTCAATCAAAATTTTTATTAACGTTATATATTATGCGATAACGAAATATTTATAAATTATTAACGAAACCATTATATTATGAGTTAAGATGATTAATACTAAGCTAAAAAGGAATTCCACATCAACTAATTCATAACTAGTTTTCGAATTAAAAAATAGCCACCAAATTATTGTCGAATAACATTTTGCATGTCAGTGTCACTCATTTGACGATACGAATCGAATTCGATCGTAAAAACAGATGTTCCTGACGTTAATGTTCTCAATGTATTGGAATAATTGATCAGTTGTGACAAAGGTGTGAATGCGTTAACTACAGTTAAGCCACCTCTAGTCTCCGAATTGCAAATTATACTTCGTCTTTGAGATAAATCGGTCAAAATGGGGCCGAAATGTTTTTCCTGACACGTGACTTCTACTTTCATAAAAGGCTCGAGCAAAACTGGTGATGCATTTTTGATTAAATTCAGTATAGAATTATAGACCGATGAGATGATAAACGGTTGAGTTGTTCCGCGAGTTATTTCAAACCATAATAAATCGACTGCAACGTCGATAACGGGAAAAAACAAAAGTGGTCCGCATTGAAACGCATTACTAATACCCAATTCGATCGCTTTCAAGTAATCCGCTCTTAGATTTTCTAAAGAGTTTTCTTTCGTTACGATAATTTTCAATTTTTCGAATGGCTGATTGGGTGTCGGTCTTATGGCTAATGTAATTTTAATATTATTCGTGATTCCGGAAATTGCTTTACTAATAATAAACGTTTGTTCCGCCCTTTGAGTAATTGTTTCGCGATACGAAACTTGCAACTGACCCACATATGCGTCAACATTATATTCTTTTAGTATTCTATCTTTAATTGTCTAAATGTAAAATAAATTTCGTTTGTTTAAATTCTTTGGTCTGTTGTGCGACGCATTTGAATAAAATTCTACCTCAATATGCAATTCTCCCATTCCTTTGATAACGGTTTGTCCAGTTTCCTTATCAGTGCTCACTTTGAACGACGGATCTTCTTTTTGCAAGTTTTCTAGAGCTAACTCAAACTGACTTAACTTAGATAATGATGGAGATTCTATAGTGCAGTAAAATACAGGTTCGGGAACTTTAATATTAGCAAACGTTGGCTTTGAATTCTCGCTTTCTTTTGAATATTTCGATTTAAACGTTTTCTTAACCTATTAATATTTTTTAAAAAATTGTGTGATAATGGAAGTTGCGTTGAAGTATAGCTATTTATTTATTTGTAATCACTTACTTTCTCGGCAATATCGAAAGAAGCAGCTAAAGTGTCTCCAGTAATAGTATCGGTCAGACCCGTAACCACAGCAATGTTTCCGTTAGAAATTAGTGTTTGCTCTTTATATTCATTTGAAAAAGCAGTGTAAATTTTGCCTATTTTTTCTTTTTTATTTTGAGTTGCGTTGTAAATATATTGTTGCGGCTTAATTTCGCCGGAATATATCCTTAAAAAAGTTAAAAGCCCTAACCTTTTGTCGAATATAATTTTAAAAGCATAAGCGCATAAATGTTTGCCATATAATTTCACTAAATCTCGTACATTTTCGAGAGGACTCGGCAAATATCTAATAATCGAGTCTAATAGCAATTGAACGCCTACATTGCGATAAGAACTGCCACACAGTATTGGAAATCCTAACTGTTCAATAGTGGCACGTCTTATCGCATTCTGAACCGATTGAACCGAAATATTTTCTAGTTTATCATTTGCTAATACTTCACTGGCGATTTGGTCATCTAATTCCGAAAGCGTGCCAATAAGCTCTTCCCTCATTTTTGTGGCCCTATCATATAAGCCGGTATCGGTTGCATCTAAAGCCACGGTTAGAAAGTTTTGGCCTTCACTCGAATCGTTTTGATCCCAAATATGTTTTTGCATTGTCACCACATCAACCACACCACTAAAACCCTTACTCTCGCCAATCGGAACATGAATGGGCAACGGTTTCACATTTAACTTTTGCTCGACACTCTTAACGCACGAATACATATTTGCCACCTGTTTATCCATTTTATTTAAGTATATAATTCTTGGCACTCGATATCGATTAGACTGCGACCAAACCGTATACGTTTGCGCTTCGACACCAGCGGACGCGTCCAGAATAGCAACCGCACCGTCCAATACGCTTAGAGAGCGTTCCACTTCGATGGTGAAGTCCACGTGTCCGGGAGTGTCGATCAAATTAATGCGATTCTTTTTCCACGCAAATGTGATCGAAGCCGAAGTGATTGTTATTCCGCGTTCGCGTTCCAGAGACATGTAGTCCATAACAGTGTCTCCGTCATGCACTTCACCCATAATTCTGGTCACACCAGAGTAGAACAGCATTCGTTCAGTGGTTGTGGTCTTTCCCGCGTCCACGTGAGCGATAATACCGATATTTCTCAAACATTTTAAATGGTTAGCCGTTTCAGAGCAAAACCGTTTTATAGTGCATCGAAATGCCAGATATTTTAACCCAAATAATTGCATTGATTGATATTACGCATGAATTACCGCTAAAATAAACAACATTTATAAACACACTTACGATAATTAGATCACTGAACCACGTTATTGTTGACGATATATGATACGGAACAACTTTAACATCGATTATTAGTGATCACCAATTAAACTGTTTGCGCGTTATATAAGTTAGATAATATTATTTATGCGGACAACATAACAACCACTAGATATAGATATATATACGAGTAAATATGGTTATTTAGATGTCAAACACAATAATCAATATAAACAGCAGGTATTATTATTATTATTATTATTCGGTCACCACTTCTACACCATAATACATAACGTAATACAGTTACTGTATAGCGATTTGTGTGGATAACAAAATCGATTATTCGATATATCGATGCATCGCTATATACCCATACTTTACTGTAAGCGTGCGTTTTTTTATCCTAATAAGCTTTCACTAATGTTGGTTCAATCTCGAGCTGAGCTTAAGCACATACTATTTATTTAGATGTGTTGGGTTTTTTATTTTGAGTCTTAATACTGAAGCCATTTAGCTTAATTGTACGTATTAGACGTAATTATTTTAATATTCAATTCTAATAAATAGTTTTTTTAAGAAAGTGTTCGATTTATTTGTAACAAATTCTAATGACAATAAATGTAAACATTTAGAAAAAATTCTATTATTTTGAAAATTTATTCATATGATTAAAGTAACTCAATATTCATTTGGTATATTATCAATTTCTAAATCTATTGTTTTCATTTTTAAATAATCACATTCTCAGACATTCTTGTCATTTACCTTAACTTACATTAAAAATAATAGAAGATTTTATTTCAAATACAAGCTCGAAACTGAAAACTTACATAAATTTGTATAAAACTCTAACTGCTTAACTACTGATAACGAAAGAAAGCTAACGATTACGGCAGATAGTGACAAATCAAATCAAAAAGTGAAACTTCCCCTCAAACCAGCTTTTATTTAATCCTAAATTTTAATTTAAAGCTTCCAATGGAAATTATATTTTTGTTAACCTAAAAAATTGAGTGATTGAAAACAGATTGCAGCAAAATTGTAGTTTATAAGTTTACTTTCTTCTTTAGAAGCCCGGGCTTAAAGCCGTACAATTATGGTAATCGTAACGTAATCATATTACTTCATTGATTGCATACTTTTAAGTGCTTTATAAAAACTGTCCAGCATAAGAATCTTATTTGATTCTTTTGAAATATTATAATCATATTGATTGGACACTAAAACTATTGGGTTAAAACAACAATACAAATTGTTATAAGCCTAAAACTGTAGGTTAAAACGAATTGAATGCACAAACTAAACCCAAGCGTAAGCAACAGTGACATGGAGTTGCGCTCATCCAAGGATACGTTTAGTGGTGACTCCACTAATATTGCACGCATTCTATTAGAGCATTAGAGCGACAGTGACTGTTTAGCATATTCGTTCAACTCTTTAAATATAGCAACACAAGTATGTAACTTTTAATAATAGTGTATAGAAAAAAGTGTAGTAAAACAAAATAGTTAATTCACTCAAATAGACTGAATAATCTAATGAAATGATATGAAATTTATATGGTATGGAAATATGTTGCATCCGTCCATTCGGTGGTCGTTGTCGTCCGTAAAACCAAATTTAATGGTCAAATACTCGCCAATGATTTATTTGCAAAACTGTCAAATGTCTGATTTGACGCGCAAACCAAATGCCGTAAATCACAGAAAACAATGGAATACTAGAACAATACGACAGATTAGTTTTAAGAGCTTTAAGAAAAGCACATCAACCAGTGATACGAGCGCTTCAGACGCCACTCTTACTGAAGACGAAGATCTGTTCCACGAGCCGCCAACTGTTAGGTTTGGTATGTTAAAAGTGACGCTAACCATCATATTAGGATTATATTTTGGTGCCGTCTTAGCCATGAGTGGCGCCAATTTTCTGGAGGAATACGAGATATTTGTTAAGGGAGACGATGACGACGACGACTGACTCCACCGCTCACTTAGTCTAACCAATCCTATTCTTGTCGTTTGGTTTTTTTGTTGGTATTTTAGTAATAGTTAATATAAATTAATTGTGTAAAAAAATTTGTTGAACATTTACTACTAATCGTATTTTTATTGAATCGATTTTTTTATATTACAATTTAACTCGTATTTTGACTCAAAACAAAAACTAAAATCGATGAGTGATAACCCATTTTGGTGTAAACCGAAAATTAAATTGTATGACAACAACAATTCGTGTGATCTGTGTGTTTTCGACACAAAGTATTTACCTTTAAATTTATACCCAATTATGTTTTTTTTTAAATTTAAATGTTTGTTATTTTATGAAAGTATTGTATGTTATATGATTACGTGATTAATGCCAAGTATTTTAGGATATCAGCCATTATTATTAAACATTATTTTTACAAAGTTTAGCTCGCTTTACGTTTTTCTTCAAAATAATTGTTAAATTTAAACTTATATAATTGGCAATAATACAGATTCAGTAAATGCGTATTATTGACTAAAAGAAATCTCAAAACAGTAGTTGAGACTAACCGTCAGATATTACATAAATTAATGAGTATTTCAGACACTTGTGTTAATCTGTTAATTGTTTTGTTTGCTCACTAAAATATATCATGTATTAAAGCACAGAAAAAAAACAGTTTTAAAAATAATATTTATGTTAAGATGACATTGAATTATTAAATATTCATTTTTAATAAAATGTAAATGTAAAGCCATAAACGTATTTACTCGCGAGTGAGTATGAGTATGACCTGCTGCTCTCATATTCTGCGCTCCATTAAACATCCAAATTATTTATACCTCACATTACAACGACTTTGTCATAAAATCTCAAATAAAGAATTCTCTATTGTGTTGTTTAATGTTTTATTTTGTTTTGTTATTTATGATTTCGTAACTATTATTAATGTCAAATTTTAATATAAACTTGTTAAGAATTGGGGATTATTTTTTAACAAATATTAAGTAATACTGCGAACAATAAATGTTCAAAACTCATTTATGGTGATTATTATTGTCTAAAATTTAATAAATAAAAAAATTCTATCTAAGTTTAATTTTATTTAGGCCACAATGGGCCCAATTTAACTGAAAAGTAGGAAAATTAGTTTAAATCTTAAATAAGCTAAAATTATATTGTTAAAACTTAAATATACTAGAGACGCGCGCCAAATATTTGGTGCAAATTTAAAGAATGCTATCCACCCCATGTACATCCCACATCCCCACACATCCATCCCGTATCCACTTGCTACGCCATTAACTCTATTCTTGCGTTATTATGTAAACAATATCATGTAATGTGCATGCGGTTATTTCTTTAAATAACTATATTATAAATTTTCAGTTAGGATACACTGGGTCCAAATTTTGTGTTTTATAGATACTAACTTATTAATTTCTATTCATTTCCTATTCTATTCTCAATATTATTTTTAAATTCTTTCGAATTTCTTATTCTATTCTTGATTTAAAATTTTTCTATTCTATTCTTATTCCATTTTATATTCCATGTTTTCAAACGAAATTATATTTAAAGTATATAATGACTTAAAATTTTATATTGATTTAATGATTATTTTATGCAATTTCTTTTAAAAAGTGTAAAATAATGCATAAAAAATTGAATTTTTACTATAATTTCTATTCCATTTTCAATTCTAAACATTAAGTTTTTCTATTCTATTCTGATTCTATTCTTTTATAAATTTTTAGCTCACTTTCAGTAGACAAAGCCAATCTTATGTATTTGACCATATTCGTTCTTCTGACTCTTCTGTTTCTGTCCGTCCTGCCGTCCTTATGTCCGTTCTTATGCCCATTCTTCTATCTATCCTGTCTGTCTGTCTGTCTGTCTGTCCTTCTAAAAATCCCTCCGTGGTGTAGTGCATTCCAACTTTAGCCTGTGAGCAATGACATGTTAGGTTAGATTCGAGAGTGTGATTGTACTCTGTCATCCTTTGGTCGCAGTTACCTCATACCCGCTTGAATTTACACAGCAAACTGTATGTGTGCAAAAGAGTATGTGCGGATGTTCGGTAGTAGTAGTATCCACGTTTAATTGTGTCCTTCCTTCTGGTTGTTTGTTCACAGTTTTATCGTGATATATGGATTTGGCATTTTGCGATCGTGGTTTAGAGACTAATATCAATATATAAGTATGAATTTACATAACGAAGAAAAAGTAACCTACGAACATATATCATGCTGTACTGTGAAAGCTTGCAACCACTTCATATCAGATTTGAACATTAATATCTCAACTTTTCTAAAGTAATATTTTTCTTCCATAAATTTAAGCAGTTTTTTCAATTTGTAGCCAAACACCCCATTGCGAAGCATTTGGTAAAACTAACGCCTAAGCATACTGTGAAGGGATGATTGTTAGAAAAAAGTTTCCGTTTTTCCAGGAAATTTTCTTTTTTTTGCCATTATTTATTTATCTAAAAATAGTATTTTTTGAATCAGCGTTTGTATAAAACCTTAAAATTAATATCAATTGCTACCAATTTTGAAAACGAAAGATAAATTTTATTCCATATTAACATTTTCCAAAAAATGGAATATTTATCACAATTACATGCCATAAACTTTATAAACATTTTTTGAACGAAAAACTCTTATGTCTAAATTGATTAAATTTTACATTTTTGAAGTTTATGTGGATACTAGTTTTTTTATAATTCTATTAAAATTCAAACACTGTATTAAAATAATTACACTTTACATGAGTTGGGGCAATCAATTTTTTTAAACGATTAATTACAATTTAAATAATGTACGATTTCCTCATGTGGCCATAACCACCTATGAAGTTGAAAAGAGAATCCTCATTAGTTGTTTAGTAAATTCTATTTTTAACAAAATACTTAAATTTATCATGTTTTATAGCCCCAATTATACTTTTAGGAAGTCAATATTAATCTTTTTTATGTTTTTATATAAATGGAAAATATTATCGAAAAAGAAAAAATCTAATAAAAATAAATTCAATAGAATTCATTTTCCGCATACGGTCCACATCTTGAATTTATTTAGCTATAATATATATCAATTTAGAAATCCAATAGCCTGCTCACTAGGTATGAAAGACATTTATTTTTAGTTACTATTGTAAAGCAAAAAATTAAGTCAATTCATCTTAATTTTAAGCAAATCTCTGTATAAGTCGTATGCTTAAATCTTCTCACTCAATCAGGATTAAATAACTCTTCTCTTCGGAGGACTTTATGCGTAACTATTGGTAAACAATAACTATTGGGCATATTTGCCCTGGTCTGAATTTCAGCAGGGTGTCTCAGAGGGAGCGTCTGGATGGGGTACACCCCCCCCCCATGAAATTCAGAAGTCAAAATGGCAATTTTTTAATGAATATGGCATTTTTTTTGCCGAAAAATCAAAAAATTGTCGCTTAAATCCGATGAGTTTGACCCCCTAATTTTTGGAAAATCCGAAATGAGACCTCATCCAAACCTTCAAAGTCTGGGACACCCTGGTCTGAACCCCAAGTTGAAGGACCAAAGTCCAGCCGACAGCTTTTTCAAACTGAAGAATAGAACCCGACCAATCCAATTGTCGATTAGCTGCCGGGCAAAAAAATCGAGCGCATCATTCGCATTCTAATAAAGGATACACTGTGTACACTTATAATTAGCACTTACGTTTGAATCTTGAGGCACTACTCAATTTGGAAATTTTTTCTTAATCTTGTATAATCTTAAGTGTTATCTTAATTGAAACGTACCTCAAATTCAGATTATCATCTTTTAGTGATATTTTATTTAACAATCACATTTATACTGGTTGCTGTCTTTTTGACGATGCGTAAAAAAGAACAGCTATGCTTAATTTCATATGTATTTATTATAACAGTACTAATCGTAATCTAAAAGTTTTAACTTATAAAGAAATGAAAAGTTATTTCATTTGATCTTTTTAAGTGTAATTTTTTTATAAATAGGGTCAATAATAATGTTCAAAGTAGGTCTCGTTTAGCTGCGAACTCCTATTAAGTTTGCAACAATTTTATACATTTTTATTGTTATTATAATTCATAATAACGTATTAAAATTATTTTATTAAAATTCTTTGTTACGGAATATACTTTTTATATTCAATGTTAGTTTTTATTATCTGATTCATTATTTTTTGTTCTTGAAATATTCACTTTAATATATGCTAAACATTGCTTAATTATTAATTATTGTTTAGCTTACATAACTTATTTCTTTTCATGTTTTATTTTCTCTAAGTTTATAACCCAACAAAAAAACCAAATATTATTAAATTAAATTTTCAATTATATTATACGCTAACATTGAATATGCCGTTTCATGTTAGTTTTATTGATTTGTAAATTTTCTAAACATAACACAAATTCTAATATTTACGTAACACTCACATTGTTTCGTTACAATTAATAGTTTGCATAATTAGCATAAACTAGGAATCAATAGGTGAACGGCTCGATTCCTAAAGACTAAACTAAATAATTTATAGTGTTGCACAAGAGTAAAAAGTTAAAGAAATTTCTTAACTCTTAACCTAGACTTTAAAATTTTTAAAAACTTTTAACCGGTTAAAAAATAACTCGAGTTAACTCTTAACCTTTTCCCGCCAACTATAAAAATCATTAAAATTTCAAATATGAGTAGAAAATTAACTACTTAAAAAATTGATTGCTAATAAAATTTAAATAATCGAAAATAATTACATTAAAAAATAATTATATTTTAATTTTTATTAACATTGAAATGAAAATTATTTTTCGCACTTACTTTTTCAAAGAAAATTCATGAAATTTAATAAAGTTAAAACGAATTAACTTGTAAATTTTTTTATTTTTAAATTCATAGATTAATACAGTCTTTAACTTTAACCTTAACTCACGAGTCAAATCATAATTATTAACTTTAACACTTAACTAACTGGTAAATCGGTAAAAATGTGCATCTCTAATAATTTATGTTATATTGAATAATAAGTATATCAATTTAAGTGTTAATATGAATTTCTATATACAGTAAAACAAGAAGGACACATTTATAGAGAGCTCACTTTTTCATAGTTCTATCTTAGCTATTAAGTTATTTAAAAAATATATTAATATTTAAATTCAAGTTTCCCAAAATGTCAAAATTAACGAATATAAAATACGTGCTAAATTCAATGGTCGAGCTAGTGCGGACACCGGGAAGGACGGACAGACATTGTCAAATCCATAAGTTCGCTCTTTTCAAGAAAGTGAGCTAAAAACAAAAATTATATAAGTTATTTACACGTTAGGCGCTTACGCTTTTTATTAACCTTTAGAATATGTTTATTCAACAAATTTTAAGCTACAATTATCTATGTTGTAGTATAAACTTTTACTTAAATTATCTCATAAAATCATTAAAAATATTTGTTAATATCCGCTATGCGCTCGCGCTCACGCTTGGTAAAAATATAATGTTCGCCGCTCACGCTCAGCCCCGAGCGTCATACTCTTAAACGTTGTGCATCACTTGATATGCTATAAGCAAATAATTGAAAAATAAAGTACTAAATAAATGCCAGGGAATTTTTAAAATAAATTAAATCAGTAAGAAAAAAATGAAATTATAATTTATTTCCATTACCTTATATTAGGCGTTTATTTATAGAGAATCTTATTTAATATTCAGCGAATACTGTAATTATATTTATTCTATAGGAAACTATTTTTAAATGACGTTAAAAGCTAAAATTTATTTTAAAATTTTTTATTACTATCGCATATACTTAAAAATGATTTACAACTAACAAATTCAATAGTTTAATTAAAACCATTGGTACAAATAAAAATTTAAAAGTATAAATTTATTTTGGTGACCGTACAGTATATGATATATTTTTACATTAAATCGTTACATTACATGGGACATCAAATGTGAAACACATTAAGCGTAAGGAGTGAGCGATGCGTGATAGTGGACTGAGAGTCAATCATAAACTCGTAAAATAAACACTAATATGATGATTCTTGAACTTGAGATGAAGGTTGTTCTTTGGCTAACCACGAATCATCCACAGGCTCTTCTTCTTGTAATTGAACAATTGGAGGCTGAGCGGGTTGCAGAGGTCTTATAGGTCTGGGTGGTTGAGGTTTTCCAACTGGTGGTAATGGTATTGGTCGAGGAGCGGGTCTCGGGGGTAATGGGCGTGGAGGTTGTGGTTGTGGTCTATATTCAGCTGGTTGAGGCCGGGGTTGCGGTCGTGGTTGAGGACGCGGCTGATAACTTGGTGGCTGAGGACGCGGTTGAGGACGTGGCTGTGGTTGCGGCTGATAGCTAGGTTGTTGAGGACGGGGCTGTGGTTTAGGTTGCGGCTGATAACTCGGCTGTTGAGGACGAGGTTGTGGTTGAGGTTGCGGCTGATAACTTGGCTGTTGAGGGCGGGGTTGTGGCTGCGGTCGCTTAACTGGTGGTTGTGGTACGGGTCGCGGTACTGGACGTTGAGGAAATGATGGACGAATTTGAGAAGATGGCGCTGGTTGTGGTCTTGGTTGCGGCTGTGGTTGTGGTATTGGTTCCACTTCTTCTTCGTATGAAGGTTGTTGATAATCTGGACGAGGAATCGATGGAGATGGCGGACGATAATCTGGTTGTGGCGCGGGTCGAGATGGGAATGAAGGTTGTATGCTCGGAGCTGAAGGACGAGGAGCTGATGGTCGCGGTGCAGGTGGTCGTGGCTGCGCCGGCGCTCCTGGACCTGGTTCTGGATTTGCTTTTCCTATCAAATTAAACCATTATTGTATTTAACAACCAATACTGTTATAGCTTTCTAAAATATAAATAAATTACCCAATTCCTCATTAACGGAATAAAAATTAGGAGAAGAAGCGCAATCGACGGAATACCAATAATCACAGGCAAGGATCGCTTGATTAAAAACAGTGCCAATTCCGCAGAGAAAACTTTCTCTTCTTCCTTGAAAGCATACGTGATATGCTTGACATTGAGTGTCGAGATCTGCATACATTCCTGGTTCATATGGATAATCGGCGCATCGGAATTTTGTTCGTGGAACCTGCGTATAAGCCGGGAAATCTACGCCTGGAGTTCCCGCAACTCCACCGTAAGAGGCAGGTTCTGGGTTTGCTTCACCATCGCTTGGGATTATATTTACTGATCCCTCTTCTTCCTGTGGTCGAGGTCTGGGACGTGGTCTTTGTACAGCACCTATCGATGAAGATGGAGCATAAGGCTCTTTGACTTGAGGCTCATTGTAAGACGGAGATGGTTGGCGACCACCTTTGGTACTTTGTCGAGCAACCTATTATTTTTAAATTTTATGTATTTAACTAATAAACTGTCTGTAAAAATAATGATTATGTGTACTAATCAAAATTTAAAGCAATAAAGATTTCCGTACACTATTTTAGTACGCAGACTATTAAAAAAGTTAATTTCTTGAAAAATTACAGTGCGAGTTACAGTGCGGGCTATACATCGGAAATTATATTTGTAAATTTTTAAACAATTACACTATTTTCCGCAAGCAAGCTATTTCTAAGTAGACTTTATATAACTTTTGAAGTTAAAGCCATCAAAAAGTTCATTTGTTTCTATAATAAGCGCTTATATATCATTGAGCTAAACAAATGACTTAATTTTGCTTCGCTTCACATAATTAATGTGGAAAATATTTTCTTACTCTTCAAATGGTGTGTGCTATTCTCACTGAAATACGGTTATATTTCTTAAGTAAGTTTAATAACTCATGTCTGCGTAAGTCTTTTTAAAATTTAAATAAATTAAAAATCAAGGCTATTTTTAACACAATTTTAATTAATTACAACATCGAAATTAAGCTAAATTATTGATGATGTCTACCTTAATTGAAATTTTTTTGCTTTTAAATTAATATGCGACAGTGCAGCACTTGAAACTAACGGCAACATATAATTTATGCTCTTAATTTTTATTGGATTATTATGAAAATTTATTTCTGATGTGGTTTCTTTTCACTAATAAAAATTTTAAACTTTTTTAAAATTGCTCTGTTTGTTCTGGCAAATGTCCAGAATTTCTGGCACTACTGCACACAAAGTTTTAATTGATGAAATTTTTTATTTGGAAAATAATCGCAAACAAGTCGTGTAAGTAATAAATACAAGACTAATTAATACACAAATTTTGACACTAATTAGTTGGAATTTTATTGATTATTTAGGATTAAAAGCTTTCGCTTACCCGAACGTATTGACAATTCGCTATATTAAATACGATAAAAGCCAACACAAAATACTTTAATATCATTTTAAAAAAATTCGAAATTCACTCCTATATAAGCAAAATATAACAAAACTGTTTTTAAATGTAACAAAACTTATAAATTATTAAGATTAACAGAAACTCAAACTTATATAACTTTTTAAACTACAGAATTTAGACTACAAAAACTTTTTAACTACATCTAACACTTTCGAAAGTTTTGCCGTTATAGCCTCTATGAAAACTCGTTTTTATTTAAATAGAAGGATGTTTTGCAAAAAAAAGGAGGGAATGAAGAAGACTAACCTAAATTCTTCTTGGAAAGTGAAAATGGGATGTCATTATAAAAAATGATTCATAGACGTGTGTAATATGTTTTTTATTCCAGTATTAAATCCATCATCATTGGAGTATAACAACTAATACAGAAACACGATTCTCCATAATGGCATGTGGGATGTTCACGATTCAAATTTTCATTTCTTTACCCCTTTGTCACGTATGGGGAAAGCCATACACGAATACTGTATTTCTCATAGAATTACATCATTCTAAATATATATAGATATTTATGTGGCTGGTCTTTATCTCAAATTTATTTTTGTTAATTGCATTTTTGGTAATGTTGATGGAAAACCTGTACACTTAAATTCTCCCCACTTTTAGTAGTTTTTTGACGGAGAATCAACAAGAGTGAGGGTCACAAAGCCAAGGATGAGAATAATCTCAAAAATTATTATTATTTATATTCTTTAATATATCATTTGTTACTATACTGTACATTAAGGTGTGTTAATTAGATTGAAGAGTTTCTTTAAGTTCAAAATCAATAAGATTTAAAGCTTAGTAAAATGCATTTCATTAATTTTAAATGAATGCAATAATATCCGTCAAATTATGAATTTATTGATTTATTTATTTTTTGCTCACAAGTCAGTAAGAAATATAAAGTATTAATACATGAAAAATGAAGTATTATTTTCACATCCAGATTAAAAATCTATGTTTTCAAAAATCATTTAACTATACTTTTAAATTAAATTCATAAAAAAACAGTGGTTTTATATTTAATATTCGCTAACTTTACAGATTATGGTAATTACGTGACAAATGATGACATTGTTAAACATGATAAACTAATTTATTTGACTTTACCAGCAAATCGTTTTGATAAAAATTGGCTTATTTTAAATAGGTTTTAATTTTATAAGAGTATTAAGAAAATTTCAGCTTTAAATTCTACTGTAGATATGAAGAAAAAATAATTATTTATGAAACAAAAGAAACGGAACCATCGTATACATTATGTATATTTCGTTTTATGAGGTTATGCAGCATACAGTTATACAGATGTATTTCAAAAACTTTCTTCTTGAACAGGTTTAGGTTAATCCGAATGATATAGAACTGTAAAAAGCGTGATATGAGAGGAGTTAATAATCGGAACGTCTTACGCAAAACTTGTAATTAAAGTTATTTTAATTGTTTTGTAAGAAAAGAAGAATCGAAATGAAAAATAGTATAATTTAATTGCGAAACAGATTAGTTTGTAAAATGAATAATAAAAGTGTTTAAAAGCGAACCTGATATATGAAATCACTGTTTAATATTTTATGTTTAGCGTGTATGCTCTCATCAATTATAATCATCGCTCACAGTATAGTGATTATCATCATTTAAGGTGTTTTTTCATTTCATTCTCTCTCTCTCTCTCTCTCTCTCTCTCCTCTCTCTCTCTCTCCTCTCTCTCTCTCTCTCTCTCTCTTTCTTTCTTTCTTTCTCTCTCTCTCTCTCTCAAGCGCCAAATAATTATTTCTACAAACAATAAGATTAAAATAAAATAAAAGATTTGTCCTTAAAATTGAAGCCACACTGCAATTTGAAATATTTATCAGCGTTTATCTTACCAGTTAAACAATAATTGATACCTTGATTATAAAAATAGTGAATGATATTATACTTGTTTTTCAATAATTTATTAGTTTATATAAATATTTGATTTGATTCAAAGACAAGACATGTCTTGAAATCTTCAGCGGGAATTAAAATTTCCCAACTCGTAAAAAATATACAGTAATATATTATAATAAAAAAATCATTTTTCAGTTAACGATAGTTAATTAACTCTTATTTTTCGTTATACTCATTCTTCATAGCCTTGAAGAATAGCCATAATTTTTTCCGGTTTTAACGAACATCATAGTTTCTAAGCGATAGCCTGTCAAACAACGTAGCAATAAATCTTCGCAAACAGACGAGCCTAGCCATCAATGCGTATTGTCTACTCGTCATTATCCCATTTTTTCATTTATTTTAATTTTTTTTTTCTTTTTCTTTTCAACAAGTTTTACTGTTAGTGATCTATAAATTTTAGTAAATAAGCTTTAACAGCCATTTTAGTTAGGTTTTCTGTAAAACAAACATAGACTCTGAAACTAATAATCAATTAAAAATAAACGCAAAAACAAGAACGAAATGGTCATAATTAGGGAAGATGAAAAAATTGTTAATTAACCTATAACAAAATTGTTAAAATTTCTATTAAAAACGAATTAATAAACAGGTTAAACCCCAAATTAAAGAAATTTAAGTTAACAAATTGAACGAATTGAGCGATTTTTGAAATATCAAATGTTTTTAAAATTATGAAAGATTTCACAATTTTGGCCATTTTCTATTAAATAACGGGATATATTAATAAATTTTAAATTTTGCTAAAGAAAAAAATATATTTATTATAAATTAATTTAGATATTAAAAATACAAAATCAATTTTAATCGTAATTTTTTGTTATTTCATTTTTCACATTTTGATGATAATTATCAAATGATACACCAATTTATTGGGACTACAGAAAAAATTCTTTAATTTATATAAACGTGTCAACTGACGCACAGACGGACGGAGGGACAGACAGACTATTATGTCAAATCCAATAGCTTCACTTTTCAACGAGATTTAAAAAACTTTAAACATTACTTTAAACTTCTTTAAACATAACTTTAAATACTCTTGAAATCCATTATAAAGTAGAGGAAAAGTGTTTTAATTCACAATAAAAAAACTCTAATAATATAAGAATAGGGTCAATAGTAACGTGTAAAGTGGGACTTCAACTATAAATTAGTATTAGAAAGTGTTGCATCAATTTTACAAAACTTTTCATAAAGTTATTATAATTCATATTAATGTACTAAATTATTTTATTAGCAATCATTGTTACGCTATACTTTCCATCCATTCAATGTTACTTTTTTATTATCTTCTGTACATGAATGGAAAGAAAAATTAACTTTATCGTGTTAAGATCTTTATAAATATTTAACCATTTTCTAAGGTTAAATTTACCGTCTTATCTGAAAACCCACACTTAAAATAATTTACAAAATTTATGGCCATTTTTGAAACAAAAATAATATTTAAATTATAAATTGAGTTCTACTGTACTGTGTTTGGAATTAATTGGTTGATGTCATATCGTTAATTATTTCAAGATCGCCTACTTTTTCTGTGTGATAAATTGTCTAAATTGACTTCTTCGATGAGTAATAAGAAGCGGAGGATTTCGTAGCAAAAAAAAATCGTCTGTGAATGCTACTAATAAAGCAATGGTGTTATCTCTCTCTCTCTCTCTCTCTCTCTCTCTCTCTCTCTCTCTCTCTCTCTCTCTCTCTCTCTCTCTCGCTCGTATGATTCAATATTCTTATCGCTTTATTTTCTTTAATTTATGCGCTCACTATTTCTTTAAAACAAAGAAATTTAATTCAGTAATCTTTTGAAATAACAAAATTTATTGTAATGAAAATAAAAAGTTAATGAATACGCTGCTGCACTATTACTTAGAAATATCAATAAAACATTCAGTATGGTTTAACGAATGGTTTATGATTGGTAGCATAGATAACTATAATTTAGCATATTATTAGTGCATTTATACATTTTCATTCTAAAATACAAAAATCATTAATATATAGGAAAATAATTAAACTGAAACAATAAGGAAATGTCATCGCAAACAAAACATCATTTTTGATTTTTTCTTTCCAAGTATTGTTTTCTGTTCATCATTCATTGTAATTCGATCTTATTTTCGGATAAAGAACAAAAGAGGATGGTTTAAAAAACTCAGTTATATACATATGCATAAAATACAGTATAGACTCCTTTGATATTTAAATGAATACTATTCCAATAGCGGTACTTTCAATCACAATGTGTGTGCGTGTTATCGAAACCAGTTTAATAATTAAGTTTACTATTTTTAAACTGTTAAATCGCACGAAGTTTTGATTTTTTTCTCCTAAAATAATATTGCTATTAAAGAGTTTTAAATAAACATAATTTGTTAAAACGCGTGAATTATTTTAGTTTTTAATGAACTAATGGGTAATTATGAGAAAAATTGGAATTTCAAAATCTTTCAGCTACAAAATGAATTCGCCACAGTTTAGAGTAAAGGTGCTAATAGTTTTGGTTTTTAATGGTTGGTTAATGGTTTTAACTACGTTTGTGGTTTGAATTGGTTTGGTTAAAGTTTTTTATTTTTTAACAGATATATGGAACAAATAGTACAATATCGGGCAAAAAAGATCCAAAATCCCCTCAAATATAGTTAAAATCGGGTAAAAATTGTCAATAACGGGTTTAACATGGCGATAATAGAGGTTAATATCTCATGTAATATCTCCCGAGCTTACACTTTTATATTTATAAAGGGAATTTCTCTGAAAATTAACGAAATTCAAGCCAAAATCGAGTCAAAATGTAAGTCGATAGCTACTGTTCTAATAGAAATAAATAGTGCAAAAATGGACAAAATCGGGTTAAAAATGGTTAAATTCGAGTCAAAATGGGTGGGAGATTACATTATTATAGTAATATTTAGGGTAATGATAGACAAAAAATTGGGAGTTTCCTCTATTTGTTTAGATGTCTTTTTATAATGGGATTTTGGCATAGATAGGATACTTTTTATGAAAATATAATGTTGATTAGATTTCTGCGAAATATTCCGTTTTTAATGGCTTATGCCGTTTTAACTAAACTTTTATAATTTAGATATAACTTAAATATGCCTTAAGTATAGTGGAAATATACCGTATTAAAGCCGATTTAAAAATTTTGAAATTACAATATACAATATTTTAATAAAAATTAGTAACCTAATATAATGTTACCATTGGCGTAACGATTTGCTGTTATGTGATTGATAATAAACACAAATTTTCATGCGATAGCCATCTAAATTTAACTTAAAAAATAGATACATAATTTTGTTTAGTTCATTATTAGAGAGTCAAATTAATAGCATTTATAGCATACAAAAATAGCGCTATAAATAGAATTAATAAATGACCAAAATAGCACTTAAAAATAGCATTTATAATTTTTTAAAAACTAATAAAAAGTTAAAATATAATGAAATTTAAATTAATTTTCAAATTACCATTTTTCTAAATCTCTCGTAGTTAATTTTATAATGAAGTTTAAAAAGTTTTTTGAAAAGAAAGTTATTAGAAATTTTTGGTAGCATTGAAAAAAAATTTTGTACAAGGGGTAAGAAAAACTAATCAGATTTAAATGACAATATTTCGATTTCGAGGAAAATAGCATTTTTTAACATTTATAGCTTTTATAGCATTTATCATTAAAAATAGCATTTATAAATGGAGCTAAAACGACTCCAATCTATGTAATTCGTGCTCAAATAATAATTATATGCTTATAATTTATGAAATAAAAAAGTAGCAAATGCTATCTTTTTGACTCTCTATTCATTATATTATGTGGACAATAGAGTCTACACTGAAACATAACAGCATTAAAGTTAATTAAACACCATAAATGTTGCGGGTCTCTAGTAATATAAAATAATGGTTGGGAACGAACGAAGTAGACTTGTGAAACGTAGAAAATTTCAGGCCCGAGCCCGACATTAGTCCGATAGATTGAGGCCCGGCCTGGCCTGAGTAATTTAAATTAATTAAAGCCCGGTCCGTCCCGACAAAACATAAGCCCGACTTGGCCCGGTCCGAATAGGACCGATAAACAAAACTCGTTTCGTTTTAAGTATTAGCTTAATTACATTATAAAAACTTTGATTTTTATTGTATTACATGATTTTATTTAGTACTTTTAATTTCATTATTAAATAGAAATTAACAAACTTCATTTAAGCAATCAATTTGTTAAATAAAAATTTTCTTCCTCATTGACCCAAAGGCCCGATCCAGCCCGATGTTTTTTCTCTAAGGCCCGACACAGCCCGATATTTTTGCTTTTAGGGCCGAACCCGGCCCGAGGAAAATGTCGGAGACCCAACAAATCGGGGGCCCGTTCACAAGTTTAGAACGAAGAAAGCGATCGACTATATAATAAGTGAAATTAACATTGCAAAGTTAGATATTATGACCGTCGGATTGGTTTAAAAAAACTATTTGAAAGAAAACCACTTTGAAATCATTAACCATTTACATAAAAGTAGTATGTATCAAAGATTGATAAAGTAAATATATCGCACTAATTAAGACTTTTTTAAAAATATAATTTAAAATCATGTAAACGAAACAAAATTTTTATTAATGGTTTGGTTTGAATTAGTTTACATAATTAATTATTGGTTTTGTTTTTAATTGACATTTAACCAATGCCTTGTATTGGTATTGTTTAAGTATGTAAAATTAAGGTTTGGGTTGGTTTGTGAATAATGTCAAACCAATTTAGATAACGTTTTAAATCAAGTTAAAAAGAATTGGGATGTAATTACATGCGCAAAAAAAAACATTTTCATAAAATGTTGTGTTAAAATTGTTCCGAAATAGCATTAAAAAAATTACCTCAATTGATTAAATTTTATACCCAAGTTATCCACTTTCCCATCAACATTTTGGAGAGCTCTGAACGTTCTGTATGATAGTTGAAAAATTTTGTAAAAAATATATTGAATTTCAGTCAAACACAGAGAGTTTTTATCTACACACCAATATTTCATTGACCAAAGATTTAAACAAGTAAATGGTCAATAATATTCAGAATATGTAAGAGTTGCTGAATCTGATGAGTTTGACGCTGTATGTATGAGTTATTAAACATTTTTTTAGACGAATAAATTTTTTATAGTTTTATACACGTTTTATCACTATTTATACGCGAAATAAATTTTATTTGATTTTAAAATTTATTTGCATGGTTTAGTAATTATTATATCAATGATAACAATTCGTTAACAATGCATAGAATAATTTCAATTGTAAATATGATTTTACACATGAACACATGGTATTGAATAAACAATAAATAAGCTCCGCCTGTAATTGCAGAAACAATAAATAAAAGCGGAATCAAATCAACTAATTTGGTATAACAATAATAATGGGAAGTAATGAACACATACGTAAAGTGTTGGAGCGTTGGGGTCCATTCACTAATGAACAGTTCACAGCTAGCGATCACGTGTTGGAGGACATGAGGCAATGCAAAATTTTGGTGGTCGGCGCTGGAGGTCTGGGTTGCGAACTCATCAAAGATCTGGCACTCATGTGCTTCGTTGACATACACGTTATCGATATGGACACCATAGAGCTCTCTAACTTAAACAGACAATTCTTGTTTCGAACCGCCGATATCGGCAAAAGTAAGGCAGAAGTGGCCGCAAACTTCATCAATAAACGGATAAAAGGATGTGGTGTTGTGCCGTATTTCAAAAAAATTCAAGAGTTTGACCAACAGTTCTATCGTCAGTTTAATATAATCGTGTGTGGATTGGATTCGGTGATCGCTCGCCGTTGGATTAATAGTATGGTTTTTAGTTTAATCGATTACAATGAAAATGGGGAAATGATTGAGTCCAGTATTATACCAGTGATCGATGGCGGAACTGAGGGATTCAAAGGCAATGCCAGAGTTATAATACCGGGAATCACGGCATGCATTGAATGCACGCTCGATTTATTTCCACCACAAATCAATTTTCCGCTCTGCACTTTAGCCCAAACGCCACGATTGCCCGAACATTGTATCGAATACGTGCGCATTTTGTTGTGGCCCAAAGAGAAACCATTCGGCGACGAAACGTCGATCGATGGCGACGATTCCAACCATATTCAATGGATATACGAGCGATCTGTCGAAAGAGCGCAAGAGTTTAGTATCGAAGGCGTTACGTATAGGTTAACGCAGGGCGTAATCAAGCATATAATCCCAGCGGTGGCCTCAACTAATGCGGTGATCGCTGCCTCGTGTGCCAATGAAGTGTTCAAAATGGCAACGCTTTGCGCACCAATTATGAGCAATTATATGATTTTTAATGACAGCGACGGTATTTATACGTACACTTACGCGGCAGAGAAGAAAGACGATTGCATTGTGTGCTCTAATGTGCCAAAACCTATTCAATTTAAATCGAGTGATAAATTAGAAGATATAATTAGTTACTTAATCGATGAATTCCAAATGAAATCACCGGGTATTACCACTACTACTTCGGAGGGAAAGTCTAAGACTTTATACATACAGACAGTAACGTGTATTGAAGAAGTGACGCGACCTAATCTCAAGAAGACGTTAGAAGAATTGGGATTATGCGACGGACAAGAGTTGGTTGTCGCTGATATTACTATTGTTAATCCAATGATTTTTATTCTTAAAATAATTGTTTAGATAACCTAAATATTATT